>JARBER010030663.1:0-12441 GCA_030265075.1 Balanus glandula | reverse complement strand
CTGTCCTGCTGTCCTGCTGTCCTGCTGTCCTGCTGTCCTGCTGTCCTGCTGTCCGCTGTCTGCTGTCTGCTGTCTACTGTCTGCTGTCTGCTGACTGCTATCCGCTGTCCACTGTCCACTGTCCACTATCCACTGTCCACTGTCCGCTGTCCGCTGTCCGCTGTCCTCTGTCCGCTGTCCGCTGTCCGGTGTCCACTGTCCGGATATCCGGATGTCCGCTGTCGTCTGGATGTCCAGCTGCTGCTCTCCGCTTTTGGCTGTCTTTCTGCTTGTCTGTCCGAATGTCCGCCCGGCCGCTGTCCGGTGTTTTCTGTCCGGTTGTCCAATGTCTATCTCTGCCATGTCTGATAAGTCTCGCTCGCTCTCTCGCTCGCTGTCACTGTCACTCTTCGCCAATGGACGATATGCGCACTGTACATTTCGATATTCGTCCATTCCACGTCGCTGGAAATAAACTGAAACGACCGTGCAATATTGCAAATCTCATTTCTAACTCTCCCAAGGGTAATCGTCCAAAGCCATGCTGTTTTGAACGGGTGTCAACGGCAGAAGTAGTAGTTACTAGTTATGCTAAAATTGTGTTTTTCTGTTTTATCGCGTGTGTCGTTGTTTCGAAAGCTTTCATCAACCGATTGACAGTTGCAGCATGTCTCCGGTTTCGGCAACGTCGGGGGATTTCACCGTCTGTTGAGATTGTGAATGAGCTCAGTTGAAATGCTATTGCTGCATTGTAATCTGCATGCTTAATGTTGAGTTGGATTGTTTGATGAATGCTTAATGTTAGCTCTACATCTGTTTCTCAAACGTATAATATGTATTGATGTGTAAATAAATAAGTATCGTATGATCACACTGATTGTATGGGATAGGCATCTGAGATTGTGCCGCTTCGTATCCCCCCTGAAATGGTGCCACTGGCTTCCACCCCTCGCCTTTGTTTGGCGCGTGTGCTGCGTTGTTTTTAGCTGTGTGTCTGCGTTTTTACTGCTGGTCGATGGGGGGATTGGTGATCCTGTTCGGATCTGGGTGGTCTTTGTCTCTGCGATCAGGTTGGCTATTCTGTTCCCGGAGAACGTTGTGTGGATTGAGTGGATCGACCTGATTGTGGGTTCCCAACGGGATCTGATTGTGAAAATGTGTCTTCCCATTCCTCCACAGGTGATTCTGCAAGACTCCTTCCTGGTCTGGGACAGTAAAGGTCTGATCAGGAAGGGTCGCGACCGCCACCTGTTTCTGTTCGACTTCTACCTGCTCTTCAGCAAGGAGGTCAAGGACACCAACGGGAAGGCAAAATACATCTACAAACACAAACTGATGGTGAGTCGACGTGAAGCGAATCTGACATTCTGTATGGCTGGTGTTTTCAGCGGTCTGTCAACAGACCAATGCGACTGAGGGGACGTTCTTTGCGCATTTCGCATTTCCCCTGGGAAATTCACGTACAGAATAGTGAGAGACGCTGACGTGTCAGACACCCTAACGGGAATTCAAGGAATCATCGGGAAGGTGCGCCCTTCACCGTTTTCCGCGACGTGGACTTCTGGTAGTTCTGCACAGAAAAGAGAAAATCTAGAAGCAGTATTGCACAACGCCAGTTGTATTTTGTGTTGGTGCTGTCATGCCACACTTCGTTCAATCGCTTTTATTGATTCGTACTTTTAATTGGCTCGCGTACGCTCACTCTTCCCCTCCCCATTTGTATTTGCGAATTTATCCCTCGGAAGTTTTCCGCATTCTTTTACACATGCGTGCGGTCTACTTGATACTTCCCTTTGAATAGATTGTCACCGTGTCTCATCTTCATGCGGTCGGATTCTTCCTTGCTTTTTATCTTAGATGAGCTTGTGGACTCGCGATCAAATTATCAGACATATATGAGGCTGTACGGTTGTTCCAAAACATAAAAGGACGATGTAATTTCTGCCTTTATCATTATTAGCGAGAACCCGTGAAATATTTAGTCAACAATATATATATTACTGTTTTATGCAAAGCTTGTGGTGTTTCTCTTACAAGCGTAGATTCACAGTTATGTTGGTTACCGATTTTCGTTTGTTTTGACCGGGATAGATATTCACGCGGCGCGACCTTCAATTGTGTGCCCTCTCCCATATCTAGCACACCACTGTTATCACATTCGTCGTGTTTATCGATTTGCCCCTGCCGCCTGACTCACGCTCGGACGCTTCGTCAGCGGTCGGGTGCCGATTCTCCTTAACGCCAGCGCCGGTTCTGCCTCCGTGTATTAAGGCCAGGAAGCCGAGAGGATTAGGGACAAAAGCCGATGGAAAGTTGTGAGGCAATTTTCCTTT
Source organism: Balanus glandula (assembly GCA_030265075.1). Classification (NCBI taxonomy): domain Eukaryota; kingdom Metazoa; phylum Arthropoda; class Thecostraca; order Balanomorpha; family Balanidae; genus Balanus; species Balanus glandula. The sequence continues at coordinate 10,129 of JARBER010030663.1, read as the reverse complement.
ACCTCTGTGAAAAATAGCAGAAAGTGTTGATTGCGTCGAGTGCTTACAAAGGCCGTCGCTGCTAAGGCTTTGGAACAGAGGGCTTTCAACATTTTCTATACTGTGTAAGCAATTCGCATATTTAATTACCAATTTAGTTTTATCGTGTACCAAGTTGTTGTGGTTTTGCCGTCGTACGGCCGGTCGTCGCGCAGTGTAGTGGGTGGGACAGAGTGGTGGGTGGGCGGGGCAGAATGGTGGGTGAGACAGAGCAGTGGGTGGGGCAGAGTGGTGGGTGGGACAGAGTAGTGGGCGGGACAAAGTCAGGTGGGTGGGCGGACAGAGCCGGCCTCGCGTGGCTCCCCGCCGTGACTCGTGTTGCGGGTTCGCGTGCCGGCCCGGGGCATGGTACCGCCCCGCGCGTGCCGCCGTCCCCGCCGGTGGGTCTGCCGCTACCCCCCCCCCCTTCCCCCTCCCCCTCCACAGCACGGGGAGGCTGTTTGGCTGGGTCGGTACAACTCGGGTCACCCGTGCTGCTCCGCGCGTCCACGGGTGCTCGTGCGGCCTCTGCGGGCCTACTCACGTTTTGACGGTGATGGATCGGGCGTCCAGTGAGCTTCGGGAGCCTGTTGAAGCGCTCCGTTAGCCGCGGCGCATTGATTGCCGCAGATGGGGCGATTGATCATGTAGCGTTTGATCAGGCGGCGGCTGAAGCGGCGCTGAAACATGCATGTAGTCGGCTCGACGCGCCCTGCGATCACCGCCTGGAAGTGACGGGCGAATTCATCACGTTATCGTATGCTACGAGCGCGGCCGGCTCCCCGGGGCGGTGGGGCAGTGCGGACCGGCGGGATCAGACTTGTAGACTGTGTTCGGCGAGGTGCGCGTCGCTCACCATCGTCAGCCGACGCGCTATCTGATTGGTAGACAATGCGGCCGGCGCTGTTTGTTTTCGTTCGCGGCTCGCGGCTCGCGGCTCGTGTTGAGGTGTATTTGCAGCAGCAGGCGGCGCCGTGAGTTTGGTGGCGGAGGTGGAGCGCGGTCGCCGCCTCGGGCGTTGGTCCGGATCGGAGGAGCTGAGGGGATTTCTGCCGGTCGGCTCGTCATATTAAGATTGGGGAAGCGGGAAGCGGGAAGCTGGGATATCTCCGCAAAATGCATGCTTTGCAGCTGAAATAGCAATCGTGGGAATGTGGTGGGAAGGTTAAGGTCACACGTCACTCGTCTCACTGGGTCAATAAGTTCCCCAACGTCAACAAACTGACGGCAGTGTGTTGGCTAGGCTCGCTACTTCAGCGGCGGGTACAACAAACCTGTGGCAGCTACGACCACAAATCGGACAGAGCGGTGAAACGTGGATTTCAAATATGCAAAACTATGCATTGGTTAACAACGCGGAACTTATGCTAATGAGTCAAAGTTTTAGTTCGGAGGTTCCGCCCAAACCTTTTCATAGATGTTACCAAGCCGCCACAGACCCGTCAGCCGCACTGACTCAGCCCGTGCTCTTGTCCTGCCCGGCCTTTGGGTTCCTCTTAGTCCGGTATCCGGGGCCTGGCGTCTACGGATTCTGCTTGCTATACAATACATCATCGCTAGACGCTGACATGGGTGGTCAGCGGCCGGACGTGGCTTTTTTGCCGATCGGGGGACCGGGATGCCGCTGCCTGGGGCGTGGCGACAGACCAATAGGCGGCCTGGCCATTATTTAGCCGGGCGACGATCGTTATGGGGGCTCGCTGGGTCAGCGCGCTGGTGCCGCCGCCGCCGCCGCTGCGGCCACTCTCACTGAGACTGTCGGCTGATGGACGCAGAACATGCCTTGGAGGCCGGCTGTGATCGATTCTGATGGGCATTAGACTCCCCCTCAACATCGCCAGAAAGTCTCCTCTAAGTGAACCGCCACCGTTGCGGTTGACTATGTTGTGAGCTTCGTCTCTCCAGAGTCGGCGTCCGCGCCTCCGATAGGCCGCGCCGGACGGCTCCTTCTCAAAAGTCGACGGCGGCACTCCGGGGACTCCCGGGCGGACGACGGAGCTGGTCAAAATGAGCGCCGACGGGCAATCACAACAGGCTGCGCTGGTGTAGCTGCGTGACCTGGATAGAGGATGACGGCAGGGGGAGGGGCGGTCTGAGACGGGCTCTGCCGGCCCGGCACGGCGTGGCGAGGCGGAGATGCTGCTGGTGTGAAGACGGCGCTGTGAGGCGTGTGTTATGAGCAGTAGCTGATAGCAGTCCCTATGACTTGTTCAGATTGTGCACTGTGCGTATTTTGTATGTAGGTTTTGGTGTTGTATGAATCATGACGTACTAATCGATCACGCTGGGGTATTTTTCTTCGTTTGGGGCGCAACTTTCCGGAAAGGTTGTTGCGGACCAAAACCTCTGTAAATAATGGAGGATTATTTCAGAGTCCCCAATTTGGCGAATTGGGTGAGAAATGCCACCCAAATGGGAATAATTTCCACTCTCACTTTCTATTTTATGAATGAATTTTCACTCCCATAGTATGAATTGTGTATGAATTGTGACAAAGGCAAACATTAGCTAGAACTCCATCATTTGAGCCAAAACTACTGATTTTCATACTCAAAACAGAAATTAATGCCATACATTTCCTACATAATCTCCCAGTGTCCTAGGATTGCTTTAGAGCCAGGGTGCCGAGTGGAAAATTCAGACTGAAAATCAGCAAATAAAGTGGGAAATTCGAAAAAAAAACATATTTCAAGAATTTACGTTTTGCTAGCAAAGAAAACGTTCCATAGGTATTCCGACTTTCAGATATTGAAATGTAAATGACTGAAACATAATCTCAAAAGTGAAGAAGAGTGGAAAATAGACTCTCAAATTCGGAAAAGAGAGTGGAATATTATTCATTTCAGGGTGTCACTTAACACCCAAAATTTCCAATCCTAGGACACTGTAATCTCCCACTCTTGATGGTCTTTTTGTATAAAATTTTCCACTGACGCCCAACCAAAACTGCATTTTGGGACACTGGATTATTTTGTGTGTTCGTTTTGATCGTGCTTGTCCTTTTGGTGATGTCGAATTCTGACTTCTGATCAACACCATGATCATCTTAGCTCAGTCCTGCTCTTATTGTGCATGAAATCTCACTGGGTAGCCCCTCGTTTTGCCGTAGTTCGTTACTGGCCGGCGACTGACCCCCGTTTTCGCCGCCGCAGACGTCTGATATCGGGGTGACTGAGCACGTGGAGGGCGACGAGTGCAAGTTCGCCGTCTGGACCGGAAGGCCACCGCTCAACGATGTCAAAATCCTGCTCAAGGTTAGTCGCAAACGGCAACTGCCACTGCTCATCCCTACGTATTTTACTGGCGAGGCACACAAATCCTACATTTGGTAGAGTGCTGGACTCGCAATCCACGAGTTCTGGATCCAGTCCGGGTACTGGCGAGGCCAATCGGTTCCGCATTGGGGTCGGCGTGAGAAACCCGGCGATCCAGTACAGCAAGCAGTCATATTGTGGTAAAATCCAAATATCACGACAACTCAAGGTGGGTGTGAGCGGTGTCTGAGAGGGGCTGTCGGGGCTCCGACTAATCTGACCGCGTCGACCGGCGGCGGTGTGCACTTATCATTTACTTGTACAAATTGAGTCCGTTGGGCTCAAATCATTACACTTTACATGCAATGCTTTGTGACAACACTCGTGCGTGTTGTTGTGTGTGCGACGGAATGGTTTCGGCACCCGGCGTGACTTACGACAGCAACAGCCGGCTGAATGATTCAGCTCCCAAAGGTCGGGCCCTGACCTTCACTGAGCCGTCATAACACGTTAGCTCCGTCGATCGATCGATATGGACGGTGAGCGGACCACTCGGCGACGGGACATTTACCGCTCGACCGGTGCCCTGGCGGCGGCGAGCCGGCTGGTTAGTCATCTCAGGAACATGGAACGGTCGACCGGGGCCGCGGCCGGCGAGCGGCGTCGATTTGTGTTGGCTCGGGACGGTGACTACTGCCGGCCGATTTGCGTGTGTGTGTTTGTCTGCCGCTGATGGCGCGTTAGGAACGGCGCTGATGCGAACAGATGGACGGCGGACGATTCGCGGCGCTGGGGAAGCTTGGATGGTTCTCGGCGCATCGCTGCGGAGCCGTGACTTGGATTGGGGAAGCGGATGACCGCAGGTTGCTAAGCGTTATGTGTTGAACAGACATCACATGTGACGATGCTGTTAGCGGGTGCTCAAAGTGGCCGTTGTATCAAATGTGTGCATTATGACAATTACGACCATTTCCATTTAATTTGCATTCGCTTGGCAAACACAGTGTAGCGTATTAAAGCTAATTCCCAGTGTAGCAAGAATGTTCGTAACACCATGTTTATGTAAATGATTAATTAACAAGGAAGTTGTAGGCACTAACCTAACCTGAGTACCAACAGTTACATTGACCAACATCCTCATAATTAGTTACTTAAGTGTTTCGTTAACAACGATAATAACGAAAATAAGTTAACAAAGAACATAATATTGTAATATTTTTCCTTTTATCTTCGTTAGTAAATATTCCTAAATTACCGATGAAGTCGCAAAGGCGAAATGTTTCAGCAAAACTTTTTGCAAGATGCTATCAGTGTATTTTGTGGAACTATTAGTATAATTGAAATTTGATAAATGTAATGAAGCTTCAGCTTGTTATGCATAAGACTTCATCAGCAATTGAAGCTTAACCGTTGAAGCCTCAGGGGCGAAACTTGTCTCATGTGTTTACGGCCTACACTTATATTTCTTTTTATGAGGTTTTCTGTTACCTGCCTTTTAGTAATTGCGTCCAACCGGGTCCAGTCTCAGACATTTACATTCTTTGATATAACAACTATACAGTTTTCTATTGTAAGTCATGCTAATGAGCTTCGTCATAAATGTAGGTTGTGGAGTGGTTATGTAATGTCACAGTTGGAGCTAGGAGATTGAAAAATGTCGTGTGTTACCTGTTTCTTTCTGTTATGTTCCTAATTACTCTTTGATCAATATTTCTGGAAACTGTCATGATCCGAGATTATTTCGATTGCTGTATTGGTTAACTTCCAGTGTTTGCAAGCATAACAGCATACCTAAAGTGCTTGGCATTTCCTTGTCCTGACGTCTACTGAACTTATCTCTCCAAACACCGTAGCAAGTCTTCTGCCGCCGTCATCGAACCCCTGCTAGCACTAGTAATAACGACAAACAAGTAACCAACAACTAACTTTGCCGCATTCTTGTCCGACTGCCGGCCGACGGCAGCCGACTTTGCATTGACTGTCTGACCTTGTGTTGACCTTGTGTTGACCTTGGCTGACCTTGGCTGACCGTCGCTCGCAGGCGAGTAGTCTGACCTTGTGTTGACCTTGACTGACCGACGCCCGCAGACATCGGTCTGACCTTGTGTTGACCGTGACTGACCGTCGTCCGCAGACAGCGGTCTGATCTTGTGTTGACCTTGGCTGACCGATCTCTCAGCAGACAGCAGTCTGACCTTGTGTTGAACTTGGCTGACCGTCTTGGCAGACGATTAATCTGACCTTGTGTTGACCGTCCCGACAGGCGAGTAGTCTGACCTTGTGTTGACCTTGGTTGACCCTCGCCTGCAGACAGCAGTCTGACTTTGTGTTGAACTTGGTTGACCGTCGCCCGCAGACATTAGTCTGACCTTGTGTTGACCTTGGCTGACCGTCTCGGCAGTCTGACCTTGTGTTGACCCTGGTGACCGTCTCGCCAGGCTAGTAGTCTGGAGGTGAAGCAGCTGTGGGTGAAGCGGCTGCGGGAGCTGATTCAGGAGACCTGCTTCCGCGGCTCGTCTCTGCCGATGCAGATCCCGCCCTCGCCGTCAAAGAAGACGCACAAGACGAGCAGGTGAGTCACAGGGTGGTGTAGGGCAGAGGGTGGAATGAGGTAGAGGTAGAGCTTGGAAGAGCTTGGAAGAGGTGGGGAGAGTTTGGGGGAGTTTGGGAGAGCTTGGAAGAGCTTGGAAGAGCTTGGAAGAGCTTGGAAGAGCTTGGAATAGCTTGGAAAAGGTTGCAGGTAGATCTGTAACGGGCATTGGAGGACGTAACAACGTAGGACAAGTTAGGATACCTAACTTAGTTCGCTATAGTTAAGTAAGTTAGCTAGAATTTGACTGAGGTTGAAAAAGATGAAGCAAAGCAGCTTGCAGTCACGGGCGAATACCCAACAAGGGAACCGTTACAGGAACACAACCGTTATCATCCTTTCGCAGCGCCCTCAAAACGCACTCGAATGTTGTGCTAGCGTCATCGGAACGTCAAAACAGACAAATTGGTGGGCCAGAGCAGCCTTGGGCCCGACTGGGGAGTACTCAGCTCCTACCAACAGACCTCTTCATCACTGTGATGGAGAGTCTGTGGGCGTGGGCGCCGGGGTGGGAACATGCTGTCCAACAAGGTGAGCAAATGGTTGGATCTGCTATCGCTGTAACCAACAGCGGTGCTGTAAATCACGCTGCCTGCGCTGACTGTGGGAGCCAGCGAGGTGTGACGGACAGCTCCAAGTTGTCAAAGCGAGGCCGTCTGGTTGAAGTGGTGTGACCGACCCACTCCGAAGCCGTTCACCTAGCAACTGGCGGGCCATGTATATCAAGTGCGCTCGGGAAAGTGGCGCTGCCGTTAAATTCATAGCCTCCGAGAAGCCAGACGCGGGCGCCGCCGGTTTTATTTGATTTGGAAAGTGCGAGCCGTTCGAGGGTGCTGGAGCACGGCGGTCGCGGCGATGGTGTCGCGCCAGTGCGGCGTTTGTGGCTCGCCTCAGACACCGGCGCGGCGCGGCCAACACAGCCGACCGCAGCTGCTGTAGGTAGGAGCCGCTGCGTCTTCTTCAGTCTTCGGCAATCGGCCTGCATGTGGAGAACCGGCTGCCGTGCCAAGGAAGAATGAAGTCTATCACAGAGCTGGATGACGATTGGTGTTAGTGGTCTTCCTTTGTACGGCATCACGGCGCAACACGGGAGCGCTTCATTCACGGCGCACGAGGAGATGCTTCATTTGCTGCCGTTGGCATCCGACATCTAGGTCAATCCGTGATCAAATCCATCTCACCTCATCTCACCCCATCTCACCCCATCTCACCCCATCTCACCCCATATCACCCATATCACCCTATCTCACCCCATCTCACCCCATCTCACCCCATTTCACCCCATCTCACCCCATCTCACCCCATCTCACCCCATCTCACCCCATCTCACCCCTCCCGTCTCCTCCCGTCTCCCCCGCCCCCCGTCCCTGCACCTCCGCCGTCCCCCCCCCCGTGATGTCGCGGTAGATGGCGCTCTGACGGCCCGGTGCGGCTATCGACTCCCCACTTACGCCGTGATGCATCGCCAACGGACAATATCCCACACGTCGCTGAGAATTACTGGCGCCCCAGGCGAGGCAGGGGGGGGGGAGGAGGCGAGGAGATGAGATGAGATGAGGAGGTTCTCACAGGCGGGATTCGCGCCGGTAATCTCATTGGAGGCGGTGATTCTCGGTGACAGGCACTAGAGGCGAGGCCGCTAGAAATTTTTCTCAAGTTGGTAGATAGGTCTTGATAAATGATAGTGCGATATCCTATGTTGACAGTACTGGGCCGGCGGCGGCCACTGCGTGCGGAAACCGCGATGGTCGCGTGCTGCGCTCTGACTCTGGCGCGTGGTAGGGAGCTGTGGGAGTCGGAGGGGAGGGGAGAGAGTCGAGGGATATGGTACGTTCGGTATTGTCGATTGCCGAACCTCGGACGCGCCTTTACGGTACTTGTCTATGAGTGGGAAGTACTTGGTTTTAGTTAGATAGTGAAGTGGGGCGGTATCGGTCGGGATGGTATGCGAGATAGATGTTACGCCGCTCTTGAATGGCTCAGGAAAAACACCGGAAATAAATGTTAAATTGTAGTTGTGTGTGGTGAGTAGTTGAGATTATAGTTAAAGGGACATTACCACCGTTATGAAAATTGTTAAATGTATATTATTTGTGGTACAAAATGTAAAGTAGTACCACTAACAAGGCGCCAACAGTGGTCAATGTCATGAAATGCTAGGTTCTAAAATATTAGTGCTGGCGACGTTATTGACATCAATGTTGCCCTGGCGTTAACCAAACAGCCGCCTATCTAGAAACGTAACGCGTAATTATTTCCAAGGCTTAAACACAAATAGACTCATCACCATTTGCGAAAGAGGGTCAACGTCATCGGCTAATAATTCTAATTCAAACACACTAAGTGTTCTTTCGTGACAGATATCAAAACAAAACTTGGATATTTGTTTAATAGACCACTGTGGCTGCTTCAGCTGCTGCCAAACTTTATTTCAGTGCTTGGCCATCAACATGGCTATGTCAACTCAAATATAAGTTGAATGTTAAGGTGGTTTATCCCTTGAATTGTTTCTGCTGCAAGAAGACAGGCGACTTCAGACAGGCGTGTATGTGTGTGTGTGAACGTATGAACGCTCCGGCTTAATTAAGGTCGGTGCAGCGTAGTATCTAAACGGACGTGCAATGTGGCGAAATTTCTTGCAAACACGAGCTCATCTCCTTGAAACCTTTGAAGAAAACAATTGTGAAGGCACAATGTTTCGTCTTTTTCATCTTGTACAAAAGATGATAAAGATTCATAAGTGCTGTAAAACTGGTGTTTATTTTCAAGTTGATCTTGTCGTTGGAACTAGTGTCAGAACGGAAGCAACAAAGACTAGTTAATTTAAAAAGTATCATTGTAGCCCTGTGGTGACATTACTTACTTCAATTAACTAAGTAGCTGCCAATTAGTTAACAACCTCAAGTAATGTGGTCTGGCTGAAAATATGCGATGGAATTACATGAAATTATTTTGAGGGCTGCGTTAGCCAGTGGCTCTGATGGATACACGAGGCGGGGCTGCAATATATGATTAAAGTGCTGTAGGAAGAGCTCTAGACAGTTCTTTGGTGTACAACGACGAAGAGACCGCTGTTTGGCCATTCACTCGTTCGTCGTTTTGTCTTTCACTCGTTCATCCGTTCGTCGTTATAACTGAGACGAGATCTATGGCGCAGTAACGTCTGACATCAAGAACGCTAACTATCGGCCCGTAGGTGTGCGTACTGCGAATGGGTTGCTGTGTGATGTAGTAAGCCACAACCATATTATCACAGCCGCAGCGTATTTGGCCACCCGGTAAGCGCCGTGGGCGGGGCTAGTCTCGGCAGTGCACTGTAGCCGCTGCAGGCTTCTCGGCAGCTACCGCAGGCTTCTCGGCAGCCACCGCGCTGAGCCACTGCGCTGTGGCTCGAGAAGGGCGGGCGTCGGACACTATGTAGTGTAATGCAGGAATAATATAAAGAAATTGTCTATATATTCCTACTGGATTGGCAAGTCCGGTCGTGGGAGCCGCTTGCACACCGTGGCTGAACCCGGTCCGGTCCCTTTGCCCTGATATCGGACTGGGTTTGGCCACGGTATGCTAGGGGAAGACAGGTAGACTTATCGAACCAATAACCGCAGAGCTACGCGCAAGACGGCAATAGAAAGCTCTCAAAGGGACGAATATAAAACGTACTTACAATGTCAAAATTGTAAGTACGTTTTGTATTCGTCCCTTTGAGAGCTTTCCATTGCCGTCTTGCGCGTCGCTCTTCGGTTATTGGTTCGGAAGATAACTTGGGGAAACCCCCAGCCAATGGTGTTCGGCTGAGACCACAGCCAATGCGGGGTTAACGCGAGCTTGGCTGCGGTCCGGGTTCGGAATCGGCACCGCATTTCTGGTGCTCGTCTGAATTCCGGACGGCTCTGGCGGTCCTTGTCCGCGGCCGTCCAATTTGGCGGGAGCACCGCCGTCGAATGGCGGGAGCACTGCGACCGCGGCCGTCAGGGTCCGACATCAGGCTCGTGTCGGACCTGACCGCCTGCTGTGACAGCCAGCAGCGCCACGCGACGTGGCGAGGCGCGCTGCCAGACGACACGCAGGCTCCCCGGTCCTCGCCTCTTCCGCCCGCTCCCCGGTCCTCGCCTCTTCCGCCCGCTCCCCGGACCTCGCCTCTTCCGCCCGCTCCCCGGTCCTCGCCTCTTCCGCCCGCTCCCCGGTCCTCGCCTCTTCCGCCCGCTCCCCGGTCCTCGCCTCTTCCGCCGGCTCCCCGGTCCTCGCCGCTTCCTCCGCCTCCGCTTGG
>JARBER010030552.1:0-12443 GCA_030265075.1 Balanus glandula | reverse complement strand
CCCGCAGACGGCTCCGGAACACAGGTGGGCATATGCGCCGACCCGGCGGTCGGTGCAGACACTGTTTGTTGTTTAGTGAAATTGTCCCGGGTTGTTCAGGTTTTATCTACGTTTCCTGGATTATTCAGTTTTCATGTATATATGTGCCGTGTCCTGAAATGCCGATTTATATTTGATCGTTTATTTTCCTCGCAGTGTCCGGTATCTGTTTAATCGTTTTCTTTCCCATAGGCAGTGTTCTATAGCTCTTATCTCGTTTGCAGGTATTAATCTTCCAGCTAGCCATTGCGCTATGAAAAAATTGGGTTTTACCCTTCCCCTCCCGTACCGCTTATACGGGGAGATCAGTTCCAATCTAACCACTGCATTTGACTGACTGTAAAGTTTCCATCTGACCGCTGCCTTCCCAGCAGTCAGCTAACATTTTACCGTTGCGATTCGCTCGAGTATTCAGCTCTGATCTGACCACAGCCGGTAACACTCCGCTCGGCAGTGACCGTCTCCGTCTTCTCTCTCCAGCCATATAGCTCGTCTCCGTCTAACACTCCGCTCGGCAGTGACCGTCTCCCTCTCCTCTCTCCAGCTGTACTGGTTCCCGTCTAACACTCAGCCCAGCAGTGTCCGTCTCCCTGTCTCCGCCTAACACTCGGCTCGGCAGTGACCGTCTCCCTCCCCTCTCCAGCCGTACTCGTCTCCTTCTAAGCGCGGCGGCGGCGGCGGCGCGGCGGCGGCTCGGCTGCGCCGCGGCCCCGGCCTCCTCGTGCGGTACCAGACGGTGGACGTCAGCTCCCCGCTGGGCCTGCGTCTGGGCGCCGGACCGCCCCCGCCCCCGCCCGGAGTCGAGCCGCCCGAGCACGAGCACTACTGCGAGGACACCGAGCGAAAACGGTGAGACGGGCGGCACGGCGGCACCCGAGGCGAGGGAGGTGGTCTGCTGGTGGGGGTGTTGTTGGTATGGTTGGTTAGGAGTTGTGGCGTGGAGAAGTTTGAAGTGATTGACAGTGTTTGGTTACGATAATGCAGTTACGACATTAATGCATAGCTAATGCAATGCATTCATGATAATGCAGAACGTACATTACCATTTTGATTAAAGGGACTATCCCAACTTAACATACGTTTTGAGTTGAAATAGCCATATAAATGATCAGGCTTTCAAATTAAGTTTGGCATCAGTTAAAACATCCACAATGATCCAATAAAAAGATATTCGAGTTATGTTTTGACAGCTGTTAATAATACGGCCCATGTGTATTGGTATTGAGCCTTGTTATTGCTGACGTCGACACTGTTTCTCAAATTTAATGCTAGTCGATTTGTTTAAGTGAGCCTTGAAATGTTGACATGTGTCTAGTTGCGCCTATGTCCTCGGCTCAGAACTTGAAATACCGTCTACGTTTGCAGCGTTTCGTGGCGCAGCTGCTATTCTGGTCGTAGGTTACAGCCACTAATTTATTGTGTCTTCTACTTATTTGACGTTATGTTAGACCCAAGACGATTATTTTCCCCTGTCATGAATCATGCTAGTAACTTTTTAGGTTTACTAGACAACGTGACTGACGAGCCGGGGATATAGACGAACCTACTGGCTACTCGCCAACTGGCTACTTCGAAATTGTTTGTGTTTTATTGCGCCAGAGAATTATGTTTATTTAACATATTATTAATTGTATTTAGTTCACGTTTAAAGCACACTGTTGGTGTTTTAACCCACTTCAACTTGACCCTCCGTGTCTACCCTTCAGCCTGGGCCGCCAGCCGGCCTTCCCGGTCTCGTGGCGCCCGCCGCGGAACGGCCGCCGGATCATGTACGGGTGGAGCCACCTGTACTGCTTCACGGCCCCGCAGCGCGCCGAGAAGCGACGCACCGTCCGCACCGGTCAGTACGGTCAGGGCCGGCGCGCCGCCCAGCTCACCTCTGGTCCCAGCGGGGCCGGGACGAGCTGATACGCGGCGGATACGCTGTGGTTTGGTCATTATGGGCAGATTTGTGATCGGTTTGCGTTGTTACGTCGGCTTTAGGTTGATGGCTACTGGTCAGCCAGTCGGCTTCTGACGATTACATGAGGATAGCAAAGTGCATAGTATTTCAGTGAATGATAGACTTTATAATAGTTAAGCTTTGGTTCCACCGTAAGAATCAATGCTCCACAAAAATTCCAATCATCATCATCATATTTGTGAAACTGTTACGTTCTTGTTCGTTTTTCTGAATGAACGAACGTATATTGATCTTAGCATCTGTGTTGCTTTGATAATTGTTCTATGTTCGATCTTAGTAAGTTTTAAATGTTAAATACGTCACTCCCTCGGTGCCGTGCCAGCGTGGCTGTTCACCCCTGTACCTCTGCGGTGTCCGCTGACTCCGCTCTCCCGTCTGCAGGTCTGACGGATCAAGCCCGCCGGCTGGTCCGAACCGTGCTGCCCTGCTCCGTGCGGCTGACCCGAGTCTCGGCGGAAGAGATCACGGAGGCGTGTCGCCCGCGCCCGCAGCCCGTGCCGGTGCCCGCCGACCCCGTCTGGAGGCCTCCCACCTCCGTGCAGGGCGTGCTGTGGCGGCCGCTGCAGTCGTTCGGACGGCCCGGGCCCTGGAGCAGGTCCGGCCGGAATGGCGCACACTCCGGCGCCCCCGTCCCCGCCATCCTCACTGCCGCCGCCGCAGCAGCAGCGGGCGGGGTGTCGTCTCTCAGGGAGTTCCGGCCGGTCCGCTCGGGCGTCCCAGCCGTGGCGATCCGGTCCGGCACGGCTCGGCGGCCAGTGCGGACCTTCTCGCTGCCCCGCGGCATCTCCGTCACTCCGCGGCGGATAGCGCCGAGCCCGCGAGGCCGCGCCGCCTTCGTGCCGTTCTCTCAGTTGTCGGTGTGCCAGTCGGCGGGGGCTGGAGCGGGTCGTGGGGCCGCCAGGGGGTCGCTGGTCCGCGGTCGCGGCGTGATGGGAGGCGTCCCGCGGCGCCGAGGACTGAAGAAGCCGCTGCCGGCACCGACACCGACACCGAGCAGGCCGCCCATCGGCAAAGAGCTGCGGGACAACGACACGGTCGTGATCGACCTCTGCTCGAGCAGCGATGAGGAGGGCGACCCGCCGCCGGCCGCCCCGCCGCAGCCGCCCCCGCCGCCTCGGATCAAACAGGAGGCGGGGGACGCCTCGTCAGCCGCCGCCTCCACCAACGGTGCCGGTACGCAGTCAAAAAACGCGCATAGCCATTGGTCGCGGAGCTGCGGGGGCTTGACCAATGGTGTCAGCAGCTTTACCTCGCTGGACGCTGGACGTGACTGTGACGACGGCGGCTCGTCGGACCGACGGATGACCGCTGTCGACAGCAGCGCCGATGGTCCGCGAATAGGGCACTTCGCTGTGACCAGGACATGTGCGGACTCAGACAGTGTAACGATAGGTTCCGAACGCCACGTTCCGGTGGTTCCCGCCGAAGGCAATGTCTCCTGTGATGCTGTGTCAACGTGTGATCCGTCGGTGGGCTACTCCTCGACGCTACAGCCGTGTTCATGGACAGAGACCAGCCTGCCATCGACAGACGATGGTCCCCACTCTAGCCGGCGCGATCCTAGCGATGCCAAAGGCCCCAGCGGTAGGGGACGACATAGAGCGGCGCTGGAGAACGGCTGTGCAGGAAGTGTTTACGGCGTGGGGTCAACGCTGCACTGGACCTGGACTGTCGCATGCCGCGCCGCCTAGTGACTTCCGCGACTCTCGCGAGGTCACCAGGTCAGAAAAGATCTCACAGCAGCGTCGGGCTGGCGATGGCAGAGTGCGTCATTCGGACGCAAGTCTCGTTGTGGTGTACGCAGTGCGCCATCGCCGGTGATCGCTAGAGCACCGCGGTGGAGGATTCCCGAGGCAGCATAATGAGCAACGCCGGCGGTGCTTTCGCGAGTATGGCGTCCGTTGAAGGAATGGTCGAGCAATGCCGCCTGGTACACGCCTCGAGAGGGATGGATGGGCACAGCAAGACGCAAGGTTGACCATATTTTCGTGGTGGTAGTCAGGAAAGAGTGAAAGCAAGGCACTTCCCCTGACCACTGGGGAGGGAAGGAGACAAGTACTATGGGAAGTAGGAAGGCGTACAAGAGACTCCTCTATCTCGGTCTCGGTTCTGAGTGGTGAGGGAGGTGGAGTTGTTTCGTAGTGGTCCTTCCATCGTGGTTGGCATTTTGAAGTCAAGTGTGAGCCCGGCTTGTGTGGAAGACTGATCCACGGCGCCTCGTTAATTCCGAATGAATGAATGAAAATGAATGAAAGAAAGGGTTATTAATGACATCTCCTGGCCTGATTCTGATTCCGAATGATTCGGAACATTGAGGGTCGAGATCGTGAGTTTTCCTATGTCTAGTGATCGTGATGAGGGATGGTGACATGCCCTGCACTGGATCGCACGTCTCCGCCGATAGCTTTTTAGTAACTAGTTGGTCAAGAGTCATGGATCTTTGCCGTGCTAACTTTGAAGACAGCACGGATCGGCAGCGATTGTACTTTCCCGGGAAGCAGTTGACTTCCTACGGAGTAGGCCGCTACAGGATAGTTCAGCTGCCTGGTGTCAGCGGCCGCAGCGACGGACTGTGTAGAAAACCTTTTCAGTTGACGAGGGGACGATCGCTGTGTTGATTGGCTTGGTTTGCCGTCCGTGAGAATGTTGTGTCTCACATTTTGTCTCATAGTTCGCTATTTATTTTAGTTCGTCTGGTACTGGAAACGCTGTCTTAGAATGATTTTCTCCTGTTTTCGAGCGTCATTTTCAACTAGTTTATTTTATAGTGCATTAAAGTGGTCAGAAAATATAAAAAGGCAGAGACCTTGCCACTTAATAGTGTTGCGTGATAATCAATGTGTATTTGCGTTAGTCCCATCTTATTTATATTAAACTGTTAGCGATACCAGATCAGTCGAAGCACCCATTTCAGTCAACAGGTTCTGCCTCTGTAAGAACACCAAAGTAAAGACGTGTGCTTCTCCGCACATGTTTGTTTTATGTTATGACCTGTTACCCTGTAGCACGCAAAGCATACGGGCTCTCCAAAGTCCAATACTTTGTCATTGCTGTTGTGAGTTGCGACTGATTCAGTATGCGGCAACGGTACGCGTCCTCGCATGCAGTTGCGCTGCGCTCGCTTTCATCTGCACCCTCTCCTGCTAGCGCTCAGCACGCTCTCACTCGCCCCTTCATGTACCACCCCTCCACATCCGCATCCATGTTCCTGCCGTACGCTCAGCCAATGTCTCCTGTCGGGCGAGACATACGCCTTCACCTCCGCGCACCTGTCACCCTCGCGCGCAGTCACAGCGGGAGTCTGCATATCTGAGATGGAGGGCAATGAGATGGTGTTGAAGGTGACGGTAGACCAGACGGGTGGTGTGGGCATTGCTTAACAGTCGGTTGCTAGCGAGGCGAAAGCCCACAGTACTTGTATCAACATAGCCATCGCTCGATTGGCGTGTTTACCGACGCTGCATCTTCTCCGAACCTACTGTGATCCTGACGTATTTTGTGTGTGCGAGTATTGAAGACCCGTGGTTCGAGTCAGAAGCACAGACAGTGGTCCCATTACTACTGTTGCCGCCGTTGCCCAGCAAGTCTTGGTCACTGCTCGTTTTCGACAGATTGCGCTCTAGCTGCCGTTTGCATACCCCACGGGCCACCGTCAATGCATCGGGAAGGCCAGCCGCATACAGCCTTGCTGTTTGTTTTCTGTTGGCTGT
This sequence comes from Balanus glandula, assembly GCA_030265075.1. NCBI lineage: Eukaryota > Metazoa > Arthropoda > Thecostraca > Balanomorpha > Balanidae > Balanus > Balanus glandula. Next base: position 6,731 of record JARBER010030552.1, on the reverse strand, counting down.
TGAACTTTCGGGAATGGCCTGGAATCATTTGGCACCATTTCTTGTTCTCGCCCAGCAGGATCTGAGACGAGCTTCCCATCTGACTAAGCCTTGCCAACTCTGTCCATGGTTTGCCATGTTTTGATGAGATCACGGAACGCGAGCGTACTTACCGGATCTATCAACCTGGCAGATTGTGAACACCTGTCTTTTGGAAATCTTGTTGGTTCACCGAGTGACGTGACTGGGTTGCCTTGCCGGAACCGATATGATGTGGACGTTGAGCGATTGTGCGTTGATGTGTCGTTTGCAACCGTCAATAAATGCGGAAGTCTGTTCAAGATGTGCGAATTGGCGTATTTTGTCTCCAGATGAAGACTGGGCACTGTGCGCTGCGTCTTGAGCGTTCCGCTGTGGATTGTGGACACTCCCGGTCCCGATTTCCAGCCGATGCTACCCCGATGTTTCCCGACCTTCGCAGACATCGAAATGACGTTTTCCAACCTCGGGCGACGTTCTTCCAACTATAACGCAGACATCGGCCCGATACTTTCCTTCCGCTTGCCGATATCCGACTGTTGTTAACCAATTGGTGTTAACATTTGTGTACCTTCCGACATGAATCAATATTTTCTCGACTTTGCCGACATTAAATTGATGTACCGTCTCTTGTGATCTTGTCGACGTTGACCCGGCGCTTTCCTAACTTAAGCCGCCATGACCCGCTTCTTCATACTGTATCTGTACTGAAGGACACCCCGGTGTCCTACTCCTAATGGTCTGTACTTCACGTCAATGAAATTAGCGACTATGCTCAAGTGGTTTCAGAAGATATACCTTCCTACATTCTCTTCATCGAACTTATGTCACCGTGACCTGACGTGACATTTGTCCTTGAACGTTTAACATTCTAGTTCAAACGACGAGGCAACGCATACATTCTGAATTCGTCTGGATCCTTTCCAAAGTGGTACCAGATGAAGATAGACTCAGGTCCTTTGCCTAACTCCATCGCCGTGACCTGAACCGTGACCTTGTAGTCAAATTTGAGGTCAGAAGATTAGCATGTCTCCAACGTTAAAAAATAAAAGGCATGTTTTGGGTTACGATATTGGATGTGCTGTTCAAATCCTGTCGATCAGCTGGGATCACTTTCGACAGGATTTTGCATTTTGCCACATATTCGAAACGTTTTTCTGTACCATCTGTATTTCGTTTTGTTTTTATCCCCAGCTCACCATCCACAAACAAAATACGGCTGTAAAATAGGCGTTGTTCTGGCGAAGTCAAAGCTGTGTTTGGGTAAAGTTTGTTCCAATGACGTCAGCCTCATAAGCCAGTAGAAGAGCGAGTTAGCAGACTGCTATGGTTTCCATATGCCGATTTGGTGCTTTCGACCAATGGGAGAGTTTATTTGGTTCGATTGGTTTGGTTCCCTTGACGTCACACAATTTACTAACTAAGCTGAGCTCGTCTTCTTGTTATCAACCGCCTTGTATCAGTCAGAATCTTGTTGTCGTTGAATGTGGGTGTGTTTCACAGTGCTCTTGTAGATTAGGGGTGTTTGTTTATTAAATCACGAATTGCGTGGGTGGGTGTCACCGGACCGTTGTTCGAGGTATGTTTTACTGATACAGTAGGTAGTGGTTACAGCGGGTAGCATGACAATGTTTAGTGAACCCCTATTTCATTATGTCAACGTCAATAGTTGTGCCGATAAGTAGGGTAAGATGATGTAACACCGGACAGCTATATTGTCGGATTTGACATGCTGTCAGAATGTAAACAATGCGTCAGTATCGTCTGCATTCTGATATGGTGAGAAGATATAGTATTGGTGAGATGTCTGAAATTCTGACATGTCCTTAAATCAAATACCAGAAGCCAGACACCCTAACAAACGGTTAAGGTCTGCACAACAAGCTCTGCTCAGGGTATTCTTAGCACAGACGTCACACAAGCTTCCATATGTCAGTACCCAATCTCCACCCAGCCTGGCTAGGTCAGGTCCGGTTATGTTGAAATAAATTGCTGTGACAGATATGGCAGCTCATGTGACGTCTGCGCAAACAATACAGTGTATTGTCTGAAGCGCGTTGTTTTGTGACATTTGTGAATTTCATGTTTTAGAGGTGATGGTTTATTGAAATGGAAACAAAACATTTGCAAAACATAATTTAAGTAAAAAATCAAGTAAAGGAGCTTCAGACGTGAATTTAATTGTACCCAATAACTCAAGCAGTAGCTTCTTTACATAAGAAAAATATATTTGACATTACAATGTCAGTAGACCCACTCCCTTTAACGAGGTTCCAATTTTCACCCATTTCCACCACTTTCAGCATACTTAACTGTGTTAGTGCTAAACAAATAGTCGGTCTCATTTCAATCCCAATCCATTCCATTCCATGAATTCCCCAAAAGTTTGCCCCATTTCCATCCATATCCATTCCATTTCCATATCCATATGGGATTTCCATTCCATGAAGGGTTCTAGTCACCAGTCAAAACGTACACGTGTTGAAAAGGCTGGTGACATGTGTTAAAATTGATTTAGCATCCTGAAATGCTCTAGAACCTTCCAGAGACAAAAAAGTATTTTCAGGTCATCATAGGTCAGCAGTCTCGTTTGACTCCTGGAATGGTAATCAATCACCGGTGATGATCTCAATGAAAACCATAACTGTGATATGTTAACACTTATGCATAAGCTTTATACTACTGATCATCTGTAACACACCGTATTTCGTATAGAAAATACAAATATAATTTGTGGGCCCTGCACTTTCCTGGGTCACGCTAAATCATGCGAGGTCAGGGCAAGCTGAAAACACTGGAAATTATTTAATTCGTCAAAAAAAGATACTCACCAAATGTGACGTCAATCGGATCAAAGAAATTAATAGTATGGCAAGCGGCATTAGAATAGCATCGTCCTCGGGGCTTAGCTCCGTTTCACTTCCTTACCGTACCTACGCAAAGAGCCGTATCTCAAAAAGTTGAAAGTCGTGTTCTTTTTGCACGTTCTTAGAGGGTGTTAAGCTACTGTATCGTGTTAATACCTACACGTCCTATACCTACACGTTGTACAGTCACGAGGGTAGTAGACGTACCTTTATCGTACCACTCTGGTGCAATCTGTGTGTAACCGCACTTGAAGCCATTCTCAACGTAGCACCAACTCCGTTAATCCTATTGACAGAGCAGGCGATAGTGAGCTGATTGATGACTGCGCGCGGTGTCGGGGAGATTGCCAACTCTCACGCATGACGCACTGACGGAGATTGTCGTCGATATACAAATATTACAGGGGGATCATGAACAGAAACGATGGAAAAACAACATATTATGACATTTTATTGCATTCACTGCGCTGTATTCACGGGGAATCGAAATTTGTTACACCTTTTTTCTAGCCCGGTAATGAGCAGTTCATTTATTACGTTACGCTCGGGGAGGGGATCAAAGTCCCAAACGTGCCCTTGATGATAACGTTAATAATATATGCTAACCCGCGCCCCTAGAGGGGGGGGGGGGGCAATATGTGGTCTCCTCCTCCCGTATTTTCTCCACAACTTCAACATCATACTACCTATAAAGGTGTCGACGTCGAAACGCTTTGAATGGAATGTTTGGCCCAAAAACTAAAATATCTTAACTTTTGCCTTTCACTTGACCGCCAACTAACATGTGACCTCATTTGAAAATTTTAGCATGCTTTGAACACGTCTCGTTGAGAGCTTTCGATTGCCGGTTTGGGCACTGCGCAGCGGCTATTGGTTCGGGAGATAACCAGGGAGGGGGCAATATAAGCCCTCTCCCAAATGTGGGGGAGGGGCGCTCGGCTGGAGACCCCAGTAGGGCGCGGGTAAAAACAAATTAATTGTCCTAAAATGTGCTACGTTTGCTACGTCGCTAAGTTACACTTTTGTTGCTGATTGCTACGTTTCACTTGCTTACGATACTCAAGGGGCGGTATCTAAAATAGTTAAAGTCTCTTCCTGACATCGTGATTTTAGATAATGTTATTGGGTTGCAATATGACGCGAGTGAAAATTAAAAAAAAATACATTTCATCTTTGAATAGTTGCCTTCATGGTTGTTTTTTTTTTTTTTTTTGGGGAATAACTTTTCTATAATTACCGTTTTTAAAGCCTGACTCTCGCCTAATGGGGGGGGGGGGTCCTAAAATACCCCTCTGAGGCTATTCTTTAAAAACTTCAGATAAATTCCATGGATCTTCCTTAAACTTTCAGTTGTTGTGCTGGCACCAATTATACGTATTCTGAAAACAAATGGTATTGAAATTGATTTAGTTGCTTAGGAGATAATTATGTAGTAGTGACGTCATGTGATACCATTTTGTTGTGGAAAAGCAAAAAATCGTAGAAAATCGTTCTTTAAAAGAAATTAAAAACGAATTTTTTCTATATAAATGAATTGGCAATTTCTACCACATGGCTGTCTCGGATTTCCAAAATTTAAGTTTTTAACCCTTCAAAGAAACATTTTGTTTAAATTCACAAACAATTTTATTGCAAGATATTATAGATACCGGATTGCTTGTGTGAAAACTATGTATGGACAATTATCGAACCAAATTTCAAAGCAATATCTTTATCTTTTACTGAACGATATCACTGAGTCAAAAATAAGTGACTGAGAACATAATTGAATGAAATCACTCAGTCCAAAATAAAGATATTTCTTTGAATGCTGTTTGGGTATTGCCGATATAATGTTTTCACACATGCATTCACACATTCAAAATAAAAAATTGTGAAAATCCGAGATGGCCATACTAAAGAAAATATCGAAATATGAAATACTTACTTTCGACACCTCCGTTTTCAATTTGCTTTAAAAGTTATTTTCTACGATTGTTTTGTTTTGCACATGCAAATTTTATGACATGACGTCACAAAAAAATTATTTCCTCAAAGGAAATAGACCACCTTCAATTAGTTTTGAGCTAAGATAGAAGTTTTGTAGCCGGTGTCGAGAAAGCATTGTCAGCGAATTTTCTCGGCTGAAAAGGCTCCTGCCGAATATATTCGACTTTTTGGCGAATAAATACAGTGCTGGCACAGGAGTTCACTGTTGGGACAGGAATGCGTAATGTTAAATGCGCGATCCGTGCAGCCTAAAACTAATGATTTACGACCTGCTGTTCTACATTGGCGCTATGCATGACCATTTTTGTAAAGAGAAGAGAAATTTTATTTAAGGGACATTTCCACCTTTTTCAAGATGTCAAATGTATGTCAAGTTTTGCTAAAATATGAAATAAATGCTGCTGATCACGATTATCACATTTTTTCCCTAAAATATACTCTATTTCCTACAAATAGGAGTTATATTATCTGGCCCGGTGATGTCATATCAAAGAAAAGCCGAGGAATTTCGGGTAGTGGAGAAAACCTTCGCTCGGCTAATTGCCGCTAATATTGCTGCCCAAGTCGACTACGATACAAGTATTACAAACAGAGAATACGTCATCAGTAAAGGCCCAATACCAATACACATGGACCTTATTTTTGACAGATATCAAATTTAAACTCAAATATCTTTTGTATTAGACCGAAAATTTAACACGCGTCCTGGTAGGCCTCTGAAAACAACACGTCCTAGAGGGGGGATTTCCGTCCCCCATCTATCTTGAAAACCACGCTACGTAGAGGCAAGCGATAAGCGGTGTTAGTGTTTCAAGGCGTTTCCAAAGTATTGAGTCATTTTTAGGTCAGGTCAATATTGAGGTCACGAGAGGTCAAAAATGGTCAAATTCCGTGATATTAAACACAACTCAATATAATTTACGCCATCGTCTTTGTCATGCCAAGACGCGTAAATTGGTATATTTGGTTAGCTGTTTAGGTCAACATAGCATTGCTAACTTACTTAAATTCACTTCTTTTACACTATATATAGAACAAAGGCGTACCCAGATGGGGGACGGGACAGCTGCCCCCTCCTAGAGGTCTGTAAGTGCCCCGAAATAGGCACGAAGGGCCGTATTTAATTTTTTTTTAAATATTTTGTTTAAAATTTGGCCCTCTAAAAGTACAACGGCCAAATCCTCTGATTTGTGTGATTTGGTAGAGTATATCTTGTGCCCTTGATAACAATTGTCCGCTCGAGTGAATTATGTGTACGCTACTGAGATGAAGTAAAGGTTGATTTCCCCCATCATATATCGACCGTGGCCGTGTGATGCCGGCTCCGGTGAGGTGCTGCCGGGTCTGGCAACTATCGATCGTGTCTGCCGCCGGCGGAGCAGGTGTTTTAATTCATATGCTGCCAGCGGGCGGCCCCGTGGCTCACTGTGGTTCGCCATCGCTATTCAGTATTCAGTACTGGCGACTCTCCGATCTGGCCTGCCCCTCGCTACCCGCGCCGACTGCGGCGGCAGAGCAGGGTAGCAGACACTGTGGCAGGGGGTAGAAGACACGGTGGCAGGGGCAGCAGATACGGTGTCAGGGGCAGCAGACACGGTGGCAGGGGCAGGAGACACGGTGTCAGGGGCAGCAGACACGGTGACAGGGGCAGCAGACACGGTGACAGGGGCAGCAGACACAGCGGCAGGGGCAGCAGACACGGTGGCAGGGACAGCAGACACGGTGGCAGGGGCAGCAGACACGGCGGCAGGGGCAGCAGACACCGTGGCAGGGGCAGCAGACACGGTGGCAGGGGCAGCAGACACGGTGGCAGGGGCAGCAGACCCGGTGGCAGGGGGAGGAGACACGGTGGCAGGG
>JARBER010030441.1:0-12445 GCA_030265075.1 Balanus glandula | reverse complement strand
ATGTTTATTAACGCACTAATGGTACAGTAAATACTCACAGACAGCCGCGGTGGTTCAACACTGGCAAGACTAACGGGAGGGTAAATGACACGCCGACATAGATGTCAAAATCAGACAAGAGCTTGTAGCTGCAGCACAATCATTATGTAGTAGGTACATACCATACACAACATCATGACACACCCCTTACCTCCAGCTTCAAAAACATTACCACCGGTTAGAAATACCCATTAACCCCAAAGAGAAACATCCCGTCACCTCTGCCTATTCTCTCTTAATGCGAGAAGAAACGGAAGACCACAGTAGAGCAAATGGCCAAATTAAAGTTTACCGAATGCGAGCATCCAGACTGTGAGCATACAGAACGTGAGCCTTGTGAGCATCCCTGAGTATGAAGCACGAGCAGCCAGCGCTCGTCATGAGTCCCTCTCCCGGACCTCAGCCGCTGCTACCCAATAACCCCCTCCCCCCGGTCCCCCCCGGTCCCCCCCCGGTCGGCGGCTTACCGGTGGGTAGTCGAAGTAGGGTTGGGACGCCACGTCTTGCACATAGTTGACCCGCGCCTCATTATCCGTCAGTTCCAGCGCAATGGGGGGCGACAGTGTGCTCATGGCGCCCGTTATGGTCTGAGGGGAGGAGCACCATCGATCGGTCAGGTCACCATAGACAGTCATATAAACAACCTAGGTCACCCTAGGTCACCCTAGGTCACCATGGATAGTCATAGAAACAACATAGGTCACCATAGGGACACCATATATAGTCATAGAAACAACATAGGTCACCCTAGGTCACCATAGGGACACCATATATAGTCATATAAACAACATAGGTCACCCTAGGTCACCAAAAGGAAAACCATAGGTAATCATAGGACCACCATATAAACAACATAGGTCACTATAGGGACACCATAGGTCAAAGGCCAACAGCCGTGAACCCAAACAGAATGGGGAGCAAGTTTGTTACATATTACACAAAACAAACAAACAGAAAATGACACATTCTTGGAAACGGAAAATTCGTATCCTGAGTTGAGAAGCAAATAAATCTTCACAAAATTTGTGTGGCTGATTGCCAGGCTCCGAACCAAATTCCGATCCTTCATATTTATGGACGTTGTTCATCACACGTTCTTGAATTTGTCTCCTTCAGCATTGCCGGGAACTTTGCATTTGTGCAACAAAGAACAGAAGTTGACTTAGGATTACATATTTGTTTTGTGTATTTGAGTCGAGGCTCCGCGCCCTCGTACTGTCCTCGACCAAAATACTATTTTAACCAAAGCAACACAACACACTCACATTGGGTAACATTCGGGATTACCAGTATCGCCCAAAAGGGTCTGTTCCGTGCCCTCATAGCATAGGTGGCACCAGTACTGTATTCACAATGATAGCGGAATGGGACGAGAGGACAAACGACATGGGTCCAGAGTTTTCGGAATGTGCAGTTTCGAAGAAAAATTCAGTAGTCTAGTGACTGGCACGACCAGAAATAGCCCACTGGCTCCAGAGCCTACCACTCCAGTTCTTAGCCAGTCATACGACCTTTCCGGAGTCGGGTGTGTGGGACGTAAAAGGGTAATGCATGCATTGCGAAACAGAAGAGTAGTCGAAATACTGGGGAAGTATACAAAGTGCACTACATTAATATTGCATAACCCGACATGGTATCACATTAACCCAAGACAGAAGCGTACCCACGGTGAATAAAGTTAATGTTTATCGCTAATAGGTACTACTCCCTGACCCCAAAATGTGCCATTAATCACTGAGCCCGACTTGGATCTCAGTCAGCTTGACAGTGGCGCCACCACGGCTGCAGCGGCAACCTTTGGAAGCCGATAACGCCCGGACAAAACACGACAGTCTGTCGGCTGACCTCTGGCGACCTCAGCGACAGCTCCGGTCTGCCACGCGCCATTCCACGCATCGTAAACGGTGGAACTTGCGAAATTCTTCCCACAGTGCAGTGTGTGGTTGGAATATTCCTTGGTACGTAACGTGCCGGTTGAACTTGACACATTTTATGTTATGTCGTTAATGATAACGCGCATAAATTATGCGCATTATCACAAGCCACTAAAATGATAACAACATACGTAGTACTTCGTAGAACATATCCGATAACGTCCTTTAACACGCGCCATGCCGGTAACTTCTCGGCACCATCTTCGTCATGCCGGGGGAGGGAGGGGGAGGTTTTTTTACGCGCGCTCCCCTTCGAACTCGGCTCGTATGCGACGGAGACCAAAACAAATACAGCATCCGAAAGCTAGTAAAATCATTTTGAGCTATCTCAGATTTAATTTTTGCTCAGGTCAAAATTGAGGTCACCAGAGATTATCAAAGGTCAGCTTTTGCAGTTTTAGGACTCCGCTCCAAAAAAAAAATCATTTTTCTGGGAACTATGTTAGCTACAGGGTGTTTCAAAACAACTAAAAACTATTTTGCCTATTATGATAGTAAATATTTGCCAAAACTTGTACATCAGCATATGCCTGAATAGAGAATTCTTCGACAAATTTGAAAATATATGTTTTGTTCCCATTATTGATGCTTTTAAATTCCGAAAATTACATTCCAACATATAAGACGAAAAATCGGTTTGAATTGGCATATTGGCATTCACGTGAGCAGTCCTACGATGCAGAACAGCACACATTGATAACGATAAAATGCAGTATCAAGAAACAAATAGCATTAGCAGATATCTGAATCATACCGACATGCATTCTTCTGTACCAGTCTGTCTGAGACTAATTCGTTTCTGAACAGGAACGGATCTGGGAATCCTGTCATGGTTTTCACCGTGTTGTTCGGGTCATAGAGATCGTATATATATAGAGGACACGCCTATGTTATATCACTTGGTTTTGCGGAAATTCAGTGGGTCTTTTAAAACACTTTTATCGGCGCCCGTGCAAAACTTAGTCACTGCCTTCTCTGTTAGACAGTTTTATAGAGCTAAAGTTATTGTCGGAATATTTTATAATAATATTCTTCGCAAAAAAGACCATATTGGCATCACCTCACGTTATTTCCAGGGAAGTATGACAGGAAATCGTTTACTTGAAAAGACCCACTGCATTTCCACAGTTTCAAGTGCATGTCCTCACTATATAAATATGATCTCTATGGTTCGACAGCGGTGCCTTGCCACAACGCTGGTCTTGGCGTGTCCCTCATTAACAACGAACCGATCAATCAGACGTTTAAACGCGGTGTCCATCGGAACATTATTGAAATAAACTCTAATTTTTGTCGGAAATTTCTCCGGATGGCCGTATGACTTCTTACGGCCTCATATTCCAAGATAATCGATGTCTCTTGCTCATCAGTGAATAATAAATTATTATGAACGTTAACAATTGTAAGACATTGTAAATCAATCATGCAATACAATTTACATAAATATATTGCTGTGAAGAACATTCTTAATTCTCGTAGATTGTATGTATCACGTGGTGAAATCACGTGATTTAAATTTGTCGCTGGCATCTTCACATTTTAAATTGTTCCTGAACTCGCAGAGCAGGTAAAATGCGCTTTGCAAGTCGTTTTTCCGTGCTTGAAGTTTGGAGGCTATTTTGAATATGAACTATAATTTGGAATGAAACATATATTTCCAAATATGTCGGAAAGTTCCCTGTTGGGGCATGTGCATTGGCGTTTGAAATTGATCGGTGAGAAACTTTGGCTTTTGCACGACAGTGAACGTTTTGGAGGTTGGACCACGTGGCCTGGTCTGGTGACATGACCTGAGATTATCCGAGGCTATTTTTCTTCAAAATGTGCAAAATGTGCTTAAACCCAAACAGGAAAAACGGCGCTGCGTAAAACCTTGTGAAGGGGGGGGGGGCTAAAAGAGCCTCCTCCGGCAAGTAACCAGTTACCGGGTACAGGCTGCATTGCGGCTAGTATTTTGATCGATACAATGCGTTGACGGGTTTATTTTGATTGTAACGTTTGGGGAAAATCAATATAAACTCATTTCGACCATTTTCATCATTCAATAAGGCCGCCAAAATGACATTTGCAGTGCCAATTATGGCAATAGACAGAACACTCGTCAACAAGTTCACAAGGAATTTGACTGGTCAATATAGAATATGACTGATATGTTGTGATATGTGCGTTGGATGTGCAATATGTGACATACATGATCGAATAAAAAGCACCACGAGTGACGTAACTTGGTAGCAAAATACATTTTCGAATTTACCTATAGGAGCACACTAACTTTAGACTATAACTGGTTGAGAGTGCGTTGCTATAGAACAGGTACAAATAGTCGACGAAGTGGCTCGACCAATTCAGATTCAGTCATGTTAAAGTCAAACCACCAAATTCTCAACTGGTTTCAAAAGTCAACAATGCTCTAAACTCTGAGCCGATTGGTCATTTACCATTTGACGATTCAAAGCATGAACTTGTGAACAAAACATGAAAAGGTGCAGGAAACTTACCAGGATGGCGTCTCGTACGTTTTTCTTGATATCTGCGATCTTTTTCTTCTTTTCTCTGAAAAAAGAAGATAGCGTTAGAGACGATAATAACCGAAATCCTAGTAAAAACAGCGGCTTCAGGTCAGACATTCGAACACAGATAACAACTCAGTCGTCAATCGAGGCGGATAGGTTGGCGTGAGTTTCTCCAAAGATAAATATCAAAATTGACTGTATTGGGTATTAACACACACACCCATCAGACAAACCGCAAGTCTGCGACTTTTCAGAGACGCGAACCACCTCGCTTCGCCCACCACCCCGACCGAACAACCTCGGATATCTGATTCCGCCACCTCGCAGACTCACACCCGCATGCAAGGCTCGATGTGGGACAGCTTTGAAGTTCAGCTGAGGCGCGGGAACGACCGGAACAAATGAGCCATGCGCGTAATCCAGACGGGGGCACTGGAAAAGCCCCTATGTGTGGGCTGTGGCAGAAGGGGTGGGGCAAGGGGGCAGAGGTGTTGGGGCGGAGGCGATGTTTTGATGGCAGTCGGGGCGGGGGCGGGGGCGGGGGCGGCAGGTGAATCTGAGGCGGCGGTCAGCCTGTTGCGGCCGTCGGTGACGACGCAGGGCGGTCGCTGCGGTCGGCAGCAGACCGGGGCCGGTCGGCAGCCTCGCTTCCGCAACAACGCGCCGATCGATCCGGAACACTGGCACTGGCCGGAGACCAGACAACGGCCAGAGACTAGACAACGGCAAGAGACCAGACAACGGCCAGAGACCAGACAACGGCCGGAGACCAGACAACGGCCAGATACCAGACAACGACCAGAGACCAGACAACGGCCGAAGACCAGACAACGGCCAGACCAGACAGCGGCCAGACCAGACAGCGGCCAGAGACCAGACAACGCCGGAGACCAGACAACAGCAGGGTTCCAGACAACGGCCAGAGACCAGACAACGCCGGAGACCAGACAACAGCAGGGTTCCAGACAACGGCCAGAAACCAGACAACGGCCTGAGACCAGACAACGACCGGAGACCAGACAACGCCGCAGACTAGACAACGCCGGAGAGCAGACAACGTCCAGAGACAAGACAACGACCGGAGACCAGACAACGGCCGGAGACCAGACAACGACCGGAGACCAGACAACGACCGGAGACCAGACAACGGCCGGAGACCAGACAACGGCCAGAGACAAGACAACGGCAAGAGAACGGACAACGGCAAGAGACCAGACAACGACCAGAGATCAGACAACGTCCAGAGACCAGACAACGCCGGAGACCAGACAACGGCCGGAGACCAGACAACGCCGGAGACCAGACAACGGTCAGAGACCAGAAAACGGCCATAGACCAGACACTGACCAGACTAGCGCTGACCGGCGCTGACAGAGGAGCCAGACAGTGGAGCACAAGGTCAGCTGATATATAGCGTGTACGGCAGAAGACGACACCACCGAGGTTGTTTGTCTGATTTCAGTCATATGTGTGCACTGGGGCGGTATAACAAGACTTTGATCGTCAGACGCTCAGCCTCCAGGTAGACGCCATTCCGTACCGTTGTTGTCAAGCGACTAATGAGGAGTTAGAAATCGCTTCAGCCTTCAGCAGAGGGCAATGAGTCTAGACACCACTGACACAAGCTCATACGCGCGATGGTTACAACACAGGTTCGAATGGAATGTCTAATTTTGTCAACCCTGGATACAAAATGCATACCAGTAAATTGTAATACACAAGAAGCTTACCAAAACAGAGCGTACTGGCTTTATCGAGGGCGCCATTAACCCGCGTGAAGTGGAATGCCACTCCCTCGGGTTTCCGGCAATAATGCGCATTAATCAACTGATTACCATGACACTACCGGAACCTTACTGTTAAAATTTGACACTCCTCACGTTTTGAACTTCTACTCCGCATGACCCGTGACCTGTATGACCCGTGATTATATTTTTCCCAAAGTCAGATTAGGCGCAACAGGCGTCACACAGTATCTATGCTTGTAGCACGTGCAGCTCCCAAGTTTGTAGTTTGCACTGACATCGTGACCTCGGTTGAACCTTTCAGAGGTTGAGAGGTCAATGACCTCCGAGGACCAGGTATGACTTTAACCTCCGGCAGGTTTTCGGATATGTTGTGAAGCTGATTGCAAATTTCGCATCCAGTCTATATCCTTTGTATGTACCGCTGGGGCCATTTACTTTCACAGGTCAATCGGGGTCACTAACGACTGACCTCCGATGACCTGAAATGACATTGTTGAACTCGGGAGTCACTAAAATATATTTTTGCGCTGATTTTGAATTTGACATCCATTTTGCATAAATATATGTTCATTCACGATAATAGCTCGAATGCAATTCAATATCTACATACGCACAATTTGGGTTTCATCCAGCTCATTAACATGGTCTCAGAGCCCAAAGGTCACGTAATGACCTAGAACCATACAAACGGGTACCAACGGCTTCATCTCATTACAATTACCAGGTACGTTACTTTTTAAATAGAAGCTGTATATTACTTAGAGGCCATCAAGGACCGTACCAGTAAATAAATCTTGGGCCGTAGGTACTAAGCTCTCCCTATGGAAGGTCTGCTAGGTATCGAACCATGCACGGGGGAGGATCAACCTATGCCATACAAAAGCAAACAGATGAGTACAACCAATTTTACACAATTGCACCAATCCATTCACCAGCACAGGCACCGGCACAAACCCGAAACAGCCATGCATGTAAGTCGGCCTGTGACTGTAGACCAAGCGTGAGGTCGGGGCGGGGCTGGGGAGGGGCACCGGGCCGGGAGGGGGGGGGGGGGGGTGATCGAGTAACAACCGCAATAGCCCGGCCAGCCAGTTGGCAGTGTGGCAGGGCGGTGAGCACACCGCTCCCACAATAGTCGCGACCTTGCAGGCCGAAATACACGAGCTTTGTTCAACGCGGAAACGTGATAAATAGACGCTCGGCCTGATATTCTGCAACGCGGAGTTGTAAATGGCACCGCAGCATCGCGCGGGAGAGGATGCGGGCAGCACTGGGAAATATAACCAGATTTAGCGATGGGATGGGTCAGCGGGTGCAGGTGGTACCGTGTCTGCGTCCGGGTCAGCATTCGGCGAACGCGTCCGAGTGGATCCCAATTCAGCCGGTTCGTTTCCAGACCAGTTAAGTTCCATCAATCTGTGTCTAGGTCGGTTTAAGCCCCTTCATTTCAGAACCTCACGTCACGTCAGTCAGTGTTTAGGTCAGTTCACGTTCTTTCAGTGTGTCCATGTCTGGTGATTGGTTGTCCCACTAGTTGGCATGTCTCCAGGTCGGCTGAGCTAAGCCGGTAGGTGTGTTCATCATGGACTGAGTGACCAGTGACCACTGATCATTCCATGGTTCAGCCAGGGCTGGCGAGCATCCGATTTGCCCCCGGCTCGCTGATGCAGTCAGTTAATGCTGTACACGCCAAGTAAGTCACCAGAGACAACACCGACAGGCGACAGCTTTGACACTCGCACCATCACACCCGCCGGCCGCCGCACAGTGGTGGATTAGACCGTTACAACAGGCCAAGGGGAAAATCAAGATATCAAAACCAACAAAATAATGAATTATCAGGAAATGCTATGGAGCGTATACTACTGTGTTCGAAATTATTAAAAGCAATTGCCATTTGCTTTAGTTTTTTTCAATGACATTGTTATATAATGGCGAACTTTAAGCCTAAACAGTTTCTGGTCGCGACGGCGTGGCCGGACCCGCCATCGGCACATTTTGTAGCTTATCTTCGAAGCAAGAAAATGTGCCAGCTTTGAGCCATAAATTTACATTTATGTACCTCAAAAACGTAGCTCTGAATCTGGGGAGCATAATACACACAAATTGCTCGCAGCTATATAATCGCTTATGTTGTCAGGTAACATCAAAGTATTATGTAAACATTGTCGGAACAAAACAGTCCAAAAAAGTGCAGACTTAAAAAATGACCCCGAATACCCCGACAAAATCTAAACAGATGTCTATGAGACTGCACTCTATGGTCCGATGCAAGATTTTCGTTTCTACTTGCACTTTTTTGCGTGGCGGATCTATATCCCGCACCCTGCTACCTACTGGGGTCTCCAGCCAAACGCGCCACACTGGGGGGCTTATACTTATACTGTCGCCCTGCTTATCTCCCGAACCAATAATCACAGCGAGACGCGCAAGGCGGCAGTCGAAAGCTCTTAATGAGCCGCGTTCAAAACAATGTAATATTTTCCAAATAAGGTCATATGTTAGACCAGTCAGGTCAAAAATCGAAATTGAGATCTTTTAGTTTGTAAGCCAAAACGTTCGTTTAAAAGCGTTATATTGGTATTAATTATCGGACGAAAGGCTCTCAAAGATATAATGGATCTCCCGCATTAAGAAAATACGAAAATTTAAGAGAAGGTCAAGAACGAGGTCAGGTAACACAAGTTCACTGTAGGCAAGAGGTATACTAAGTCATGCGACACATGTTTTATGGGTTGCTTTATACTTATAATTAGATACTCAGCAATTGTTTTCAACTTGACAATATGAAAGGCCAGGGTGAGGTCAAATATGACCAAATCCTGTAATTTATTATTTACCATCAAGAAGGTAGGTTTGTAAACCCAACTTATCTCATGAATAGAGCGAATACATTTATTTGTCAATATCTGTTCAAATACAGCTGAGAACAGTGCTTTGTATCAAATGACTTCATAAGTTACTGACACTTAGGAATCCATTATGCAGTCAAAAATAAATATATTGCTTTAAAAATTTGCTTGAGCATTGACCACACATATTTCTTCACATAATTTGGTTTTATTACATAAAAATGGTTTGTGAAAATATTTCTGAAAAATAGATCAAGATGTCATTTTTGGGGTTGAAAATCCGACAATGCCATTTTATGAAAAATATTGTATTTTGACACTTAGTTATGCTATTTTCATTAGCACTACAAGTTCAACCTTTTATGTATATACAAATTCAGTTTTTTAATCAAAAGTTGCATGATATTAAATCATTAAAACGCCACTTTCTCCCAATGGGTGTTATTATTAACAAACTTGAAATCAGGGTACCTAGAGGGACCTAAAAAAAACAATTTTGCACTGTCTTACATACTGCCAAAGCTAGTTTACTGGCCGCGTCGCGCTAGAATGCGCTGACTACCACGAAGCGCCGGCGGCCACAGTCACGCTTGCGGCAATCCCACAGCTGCGACCCTGACCTGGAGACCCCTGACCTCCGACCTGACCCGCGGCTGGCCGGGTTTCTGCCGCGCGCCGCGCCGTTACGGCTCCCACAGTTAGCGGAGCCTGAGCTGTTATAACCTGACGTAACCCAGTCATGCGCTCCCAGACGAGCGGCGCGGGACGAGCGCGGGACGAGCACGGAACGAGCGCGGGACGAGCACGGAACGAGCGCGGGACGAGCGCGGGACGAGCGCGGGACGAGCGCGGAACGAGCGCGGAACCCCCACAGACCGACAGGCCAGCCGACAGATGCTTCGCCCAACCAGACACGTTGGGAACGCGGCGACTGCGGGAAGATGGACACATCCACAGAGTCGTCCTTCGTCGGCACTGGACACGCATTCGCGCGGAGATAGGCCTTTGCTTTTAATAAGCACATTTACAAAACGCAATTGTGTAGATTATGGCGTTGTTGTCCATGCACCTTTTACGATATAGCAGTTCAAACACGTGACGATGGTGTCTTGTATGATTTCTCACTGGTGGCAGGTTGAAAAGAGGCTGTTAAAACATACTGCTTCAGCGTATTATACATGTGCCAGGACCGCGAAGTGCTGTCTGGGATCCCAGTGGACCCCTCGGTATAACATGCATGGACATTTTCGATTCCACTGGTTCCATTTGCACAAAAATGCATGCAGATCTGGTAACCTCCTGGTTTACTCGGCGTAAAACGCTTCAGGATCCTGGACCTCGAAGTGGCTATCTAATTGAAATGAACCTCAGAGCTTGAAACACAATATGCAGGGACTGACATCAAAACTGGTGGTGTACATTTTGCGTATTGTAGTGTGTACTATGTAAAATGTAGATACCTAGTACCTACACGCACATAACCTGGTCAATGTACGAAAGAAACATCTCATGTATGCATTTTTCTTTTCATTTAACGAGCTGACATATCGGTCATTGTGTATTTTTAGTTTATATGTATCACCACTGCTCCACGTCCGTCAATCGGTCAGTATCCTCGACCGATCCGTAAGGTCGCGACTTACTCTGCACTGAAGCCATTCACGTGAAGTATCCGCATCTGTTTGACGATCGTACTCTTGCCCGACTCGCCAGCGCCTGAAACAGAAAAGAAGCGGTTCAGCCGACGCTCGAGTTGTTCTTGTTGGGAGGGGGGGGGGGGGCGGGGCATACTCTGCTTCGTTGTATCAACATAAAGTTGTTAGCCAAGCGGGGGGATGAGGGGGGGGGGGGGAGGTCGGGTCGTCTGCGAGAGGGAGGGTGACGTAGTGGCTTCGCACGTTCATTCAACAGCTTCCATCTGATGCCCCAGGGCCGGGTCCTGAGATCCACCCCACCTCACCTCAGCCACCCACCCTCCTCCCACAACTGCAAAGTCACGCGGCGCACATTCCACAGATTCCGCGTCACAAAATCGCCGGCCGCCCACGCAGTGCCGCAGAGACAGAGAAGCAAACACCCACACCCAGCCAATCACTCGGCGGGCGTCGGCGTCCGGGTGACCATGGTGACGCGATACGACACGGGACACGGCACGGGTCGCAGGGATGAGGCAGCTCGGACCGTCAGCGCACAGTATCAACGCATACCGGAGACGGCCGATAATCGCCGCCGACGGTCTGAAACTGGGAGCGACCCGGAATTCCCGATAGCAAGCGCGAACGGAGCTAGCGCCGCGAAATGATGGCTTGTTTGGCATGAGTCCGACCGTGATAGCGTTCCGGTTTGGTCGATTGCACCGCCAATACGAATATATGGTTGCCGTTCGAAGAAATACATAGGCATATCAAGAACGTTGGAATCTGCGTAGGCGATAGTGCACAAGACAAGGGCATACTTCGCGTACTTCACCACATTGCCAGACACTTTTTTCTAATATCTAGTTGTGCTGCCCCTCGTGCAGCCAAATTACGGTGTGTGGTAACCGAGAGTTGTCCTACCGTTTCGTCAACCCCATACCACGGCGATGAGAGTGCGGGGGCAAGCAAAACACCGCAGGAAACCCCCGCTGAGAATCCGCCCGCCAGGACGCGCATCAGTTCGTCCCCGACCATGCGAGTCTACCGTAAGCTAAACCATTTGAGTACCCCACGTCACCAGATCCCTCGCCTCCATAAGACAGATTCTGAACTGTCATGCCACTCTGACGACAAGAGCGGGCACCCACACCAATCTGTCTCGCTATCAGTCTGTCTGTTGTCCTCAGAAGCCGTCGGAAGATACCAGCCCATGAGACGGTGCCGTGATGGGACAATATTGCGGCGCTTTTGTCCACGCCCGGATATATTTTCTTGCGAGCTCCAACTGAACCCCTCCCCCCCGACCAACTCCACCGCGGACTCACTGCACCGTTCCGCAGCGGACTCGACAGTATCGCTGTGATTTTTCATGTTACACACATCCTGTTTTTTTTTGCGTCCATGGCAGTCGAAACCACGTAAAACGCAAGTTAAAGGCACCGAATGCCCACCAGCGAAATGGCAGAACAAACCCCTGGTCAGACTAGCCATTTCCTCAGCAGCAGAGCAGCAGACATACGCAATTTATCAGATAACGGAGGCGAATCTATGAACAATATGAACACAATTTTCTCACATAATATCCTTGCCGCTGTTTTTTGTCATGTGCAAGTTACGTGGTTATAAAACCATATCTTAGTCGACAAAAATGGCCATCAAGCGTTGTGAAGAGGGAGACTGACTACAGGCCGGGGGGGGGGGGGGGGGGTGGCGGCACCGCGC
>JARBER010030331.1:1005-12445 GCA_030265075.1 Balanus glandula | reverse complement strand
TGAGACCGTCTGAGACCGTCTGAGACCGTCTGAGACCGTCTGAGACCGTCTGAGACCGTCTGAGACCGTCTGAGACCGTCAGAGACCGTCCGACACCGTCTGGGACCGTCTGAGACCGTCTGAGATCGTCTGAGACCGTTTGAGACCGTCTGAGACCGTCTGAGACCTTCTAAGGCCGCCCTGTCGCTGTCTCAGACTCAGAGATGGCGTGTTTCGAGCGAGGCAAACTGCGTGGCCTGTACTCACGGTGCTGTGACCTGGACGCTGCCGGGAATGGGTGGAATTGAACGTTGTGGGTACGGGTGGACCTGGACGCTGTGGGGACGGGTGGACTTGGTCGCTGTGGGTACGGGTGGACTTGGTCGCCGTCAGGAACGGTGGACCTGGAAGCTGCAGGGACGGGGGTGTGTTCGGGCACTAATGTCATCGCAGCGCTTTTCCAGTGGGTTTGCGCACGGTGGAACTGTGTCAGTCTGGAAATGTCTGCAGTGTGGATGGTTGTGTATCTCGCAGGCACTGTAGATGCGAAACGCTTTGTCGCGGTGGCTCACTGTAGATCACTGTAGGTTTTCGGTTGTTATGTATAGGGCCATTGAAAAAAGTTGTTGTGTGTCGGTTTAAGGCAGTGCATGTCACGCCAATCGTCTGCTCAGTTTAGGGTGGTCTGGTGACCAGTGTGTCTGCTGACACTGGCAGTGTGAGGGAGGATGCGCTGGAGAAGTCGGCTGATGTGATTATGGCATGGTCGGCTATATCCCTTACTCACCCCTTATCCCCTAGCCCGGCTCAAATTATTGGTTCCCTAAATTAATATTAATGTTATCACCTCTCTATCCTTATCGCAACTTTGCAGTGTCATCACGTTTACCAGAATGGTATATTTGTGACCGGAATTACCGGAAAGCTTGGCAGCTGCCGTGTTTCTGTACTGCACTCAAATTTGAATAGGTATCTTGCGTGGCTTTATCCTGCTTGTTCAAGGTGTGCGTTTTATAGACTCGAGACCGGGCATCCCTGTCTCCTCGATTGGCGATTCTATAGCGGCGTTTTATTCTGCTCCTCTTCCCTGATTTTAGTTGGTCCCGCTGCGGCACAACACTCGCCAACATGAGAGGTCAGTACAAACGGTAGAGCAGCACCGCTGGTGTTCATTTGCTGGGCGCATGTGGGCGTGTTTTGTTACTCCCCGTCCATCGCCTCGGGAGAAAGGCTCCAGCGAGAGGCAGGACCCCACCGCTCTGTGGAGTCCCTCGCGCTGCTGTATACAGTAGATGCACATAGCCTGAGGCGCATTAGTTATCGGCAACCCTCAATGTGCAGCAGTGACGTCATGTGCGAGCAGAATATCAAGACGCGCGTCGAGGTTTCTAACCGATGATTTCATCAGGGGCAGATGCCAGTACTGATGACAATGGGTGAAATTCGTCCGTTTCGTATTATCATTTAGGTGGTGCGTCGTGTTGTCCCCAGCTGGGCGTGCGTAGGGCATTATCTGTGTGGCGGTAGTTGGCCCGATTGTGACGTTAGTCGGTGTGTGTGTTGCCGCCGGGCTCATTGCCGTGTGGCTGGTCACACCGCGGTGACCAAAGGTCTGTGTTGAACCCGTCAATTCGCGGCCTGCGTTACGCGACGGCACGCCGAGGATTGAGACGAAGAGGCGCGCCACTAGCGCCTCTGTCGGAGAGAGAGATAGTGAAGCTTGGCGTCACTAGCGCCCCTGTCGGCCAGAAAGTGAAGCTCACCGCTTTTGGCCGGTGTGCGTTTTCACAGCGTGGTGCTGCAGGGTGTGGGAGATAGTAGGATGGGGCGCTTTTTTCTCGTGCGGTCGCCCAGGTGTGCGTTGTTTGTACATTTTCGGTGATGTTTTGTACGTGATATTAACTCACAATTTTGAATACATGTCTAAGTTATCCGGTGACTTTCGCGGGCACTGGTGGGGTAGGTAGGTAGGTACTAGGTATAGTTGTCCACTGGGGTACTTATTTTTTATTCACGCTCACCCCCAATGGGGCATCGCCCAATGACAGGAGGGCTATGTCCCCTGGGCTATTGATACTGGTATGAATATCTCTAAGGAAATGAATCATAAAGAAGAATGTGACGAGGAAAAATCAACGGAGCGAATAAAGAAGAAGAACGCATGAACATTAGAACATGTACAGATACACGACAGTGTGGCATTGCGACTGCGGACGTCTTCAACCTGCAACGGGCAGATCCTACGTCATTTATCAGAAACACTGCAGTGTTGTTCATGGTTGTCTCTTTTTCTTTAGTGATGATAGCAGCGAATTAGGTGATGCTCTTTCTTAATTGATGGAGAATACCTTCGAATAGCAGAACAGATCAATACAGAAACGTTCTTACAGAACAAAACACAGAGTCGTTTACGTCCCTGAAGGAGAGTACCTACTTCTGTAGGTGGCAGCACACAACACATACATTTAGCTAGGTGGCAGCACTATGCTGCTGACGAGACGCCAGTTCGGTATGAGGCAGGGACGGTCTCGAGCGTTACCCTTTGGGTGAGGCTGCAGCCTGGTCTAATGGGTCTTTTCAGACCCGTTTCAGACCCTATGCTGCTCTGAGAGCTCTTTGGGTGGTCTGAGAGGGTTATCGATCGGTGCCAGAGAACTTGCGCCGACTCAAAGGGATATTTGGGGCCGAAGAGAGCGTCGCGGCTCAATCAGTTTATTGACATTGCATTTTCTGTCATACTTTTTCTGTCATAGGTGGTTCCAGATACCAAAAAAGGCGAGTATTTTATTTTTATTCGACCTCCTTTTGTACTAGCCTGGTGCCGTCTATGGATACAAAGATAGTTTATAACTGTTTTGTCTTAGACTGTGGATCCAGCCGGCCGCTTTCTACAGTAACTACAGTTACCTATCTATTTTTGTTTTGTAATGTTATACATATACCAAGCATGGTAACTGGTTAATAGTTACCTACTTGGTATTTATCGCCAATAAGTGGTGCAATTTTTTTGGGTAATTTTAACGGCCTGATAAAACCCAGAAGAATAGGCGGTGGCCAAGAAGCTATTCTGTGTGGATCCAATTCAACGAAAGACGAACCAAAGGTCATGATGGTGGGATCGTTATGACGATGGTTACTGGTGTGACGTCGCGAACTGACGTGGAAATATTAGATTTTGGTGGAGGAAAACGAAATTGTAATAGAACCATTAACCAGACCATGAGTACTGTCTGTGCCTCAGGTAATCGCTTTTCTTGGTGGCACATTTCGGTATATATATGATGAAAACTATTTAAATGAATGTTTTTCTCATTTGTGCAATAGCCTTTGGTAGTAAATGGCAATCATTGGTGGCAGTCAGCTGCAAATGGTTTTAAAGCAGCAAGAGGCAAAACAAATTGTCGTGCAAAAGACATAACGTACTCCGTGCTCTGTGGATCTGGAGAAGCATGAGGAAATGGCTTGGGGATATGGTCCTGGGCTAATTCCCCCACTAGGATCTCTTCGATCTAGCATGGTGCGCAGTGGGCACTGCTGGAGCAACTTCTGGGTGTCGATGCCCAGATTTGTACGTTTCAGTCATCTTTTTCATAACTTTGTAGACTAGTTTAACATGTAAACCGCCCGAAAACAGATACTTAATGCATTAAGGCAGCATTAACACAATAATCAGCATGCATTAACGCAGCCCACTTGGGCTGTGGTGTCAACAATTGACGCTAAAGAGAGCTACTTTCAGACACTCGACTTAAGTGGAATTAATTTTCCCATTTCAAGCATTTACAAAGGTAATTCCAAAAATTGCGTCATGCCACGAAGCGGCTAGAAATTTTCCATTTTTTAACTGTGTACAACTAGGTTTGCCCATAGGTACTGGCATAGATAACAGTAGAACTAGATTTGACACTGAATCAGGCCACCGCAGTAAAGGGCCGAGTAGTTAATTTTACCATTGCGAAATCGTGAAACATGAATGCTATCCCAGGGCAATATTTCAGCAACCAATAATCTGATCACCATACGACAAGCACAGACGTATGAGAAATTAACGAACTAGTGTATGCAGTGTGAGTCAGATATTAGTGTGTGGTGAGTGTACAACTATTTGCAACATGCAAGCAAATTCGTGGTTTTATGACGTCTTTCACGCTTCAAAATACTGCTTCGAGCCTATGGGACGTGAACAGATAAAACAAACGTAATTTCGAAGAAAAATATTCCGTCTCTACATGTAAAATAAAAGTGTTCATTTTATTATTTTGGTGCCAAAACGCACCTGTGATATAAATGCTGACTATTTTATCATATTTTTGTTTTCACACCGTCATGTCATCAACACCGGGGAGTGTAAAATGCAGCAAAATTATCTACTTTATAAATGCTAAGAAATACGCCGCCGCCGCCGCCGCCGCCCCCGGGGTCACACCCTAAATCGGTTCCCGTGCAGCCGGCTCTTAAGGTAATGGCGTGATTTCTTCGCACCACCTGGGTTCCGCGGTTCAACAGGTCGTATTAGAATGTGGTGCGGGTGCGACAAATGGTGCGGCTTGTGCGCGTGCTCGCGTGCGCCATTCGTTTAACATGGGAAACGAGAAGTTAGAAAAACGCGAAAAACCGGCTGACGCCGCCCGCTTCCCGTGCCACTCGCTCGGCAACCAGGGGTCGCAGCGAGATGCGAACACTACTGCTGGATGGACAATCGATCGGCCTAGCGTATAAGAGGTCGGTCAGAGCCATGCGCGTGCCACGTGCCGATTTGTGCCCATCTTTATGAGAAATGGGCCCAAATCAGTTTTTTTACTGGCGTTTGGCAACCGCTGGTCGTAGAGGGCTGCCCCGGGCAGCAAGCTGCGGGACTAGGCACCGTTTTCAAATAATGTGTGTATCGCAAAGCTTTAAGATCAATATCCTGCGTTTTATTTGACATTTACCTTTTTTGAGCATTTGTTATGCTTTACACCGCTATAACACCTAAAAGTTCGTCGAATTCCACCGTGAATTTTACGCAGCCAGATAGCGCCGTTCTTTCTGACCAATATCCACCCAAAATATAATACAAATTGATCATAAATAGGTTATGCTAAATCAAATGGTAAACCCTTCCGGGCCCAACATTACGAATATTTGCCGATGAATTAAATAGGATTGCTGACTATAGCAAAGCCTCCAACAAAGCTTTAGTTATATACGCATGACAACAAAACGGTGCACCTCCCTGGCAAGATGCTGGCTGATAAATACCTGGCGTATAATACACAGCTAACGTGTTTTGTAAGACGCTAAAACGGTGTGGTATAATAACGTGGTATACCCGGGAAACGATATGCAGGAGCGGGAAACTGACTGGGATACGGGTCCTTGATAAATGACTGGGATTAGGGGCTTGAATACGGGGCGGGAATACGGAGCCAGGATATAGAGCATTGATACAGGAAGCGCAATTTATATTTTAAGCGTGTCCTCGCTATCTTTTACAACTTTAAGACATCGTTACATTATTCAACTTGACCTCATCCCTTCTGTTAAAAATAACATTTATTCGTCATGTATATTGACAATCACACGTTTAAAAAAAGGAATGTATTTTAACGTGTTTGAATGGATTGCGTGTTCTTGATGACGCTGTAAACGGCATGGTATAACGACGTGAATGGAATCGGTTACAGATACGAGACTGCGATTCAAGACTTAGATTTGGGACAGGGATACGGTAATAACATACCGGACAGGAATACGGAACCAGGATACGGATCCTAGATACAGGACTGGGACACGGGAGTGGGATACGGGACCGGTATACAGGACCCGGATACGGAACTGACATACAGGACCGGGATACCTGACAGGGATACGGGACCGGGATGCGGGATTGGGATACAGAGCCAGGATACGGGATCGGGAAAAGGGACCGGGATACGGGTCCGAGATACAAGACCGGTGTACGGGACCGGATATGGGACGAGGATACGGACCGGGATACGGGACCGGGATTCGTGACCGGGATACGGGACCGGGATACGGGACCTAGATACGGGACCGGGATACGGGACCTAGATACGGGACTGGGATACGGTACCGGGATACGGGACCGGGACACGGGACCGGGATACAGGACCGGGATACGGGACCGGGATACAGGACCGGGATACGGGACCAGGATACGGGACCGGGATACGGGACCAGGATACGGGACCGGGATACGGGACCGGGATACGGGACCGGGTACGGAACCACCAGGGTACGGAACCGGGCTACGGCAATAGGAGTAGAGGCTGAGGTAGAGTTATGGGAAATGGATTCGGGAACAGAACACACAGCTCGGTCAAATAATTGTGACTGTGTTTCACGACAACTTTTGTCGACTCAAATGTCAAATGTGTCTCACGGTTGTTGGCTGATACGTTTACTGATACGATTTGTAGACGTTTGCCGTTTCGATATTCCCGACAACCTTCTTACCAGACCCATGATCGCACGATGACGCCATATGTTAAAAGATAACTAAGACGCTAAACGTCTTTGTTTGAAGCACAGTCTCACTCATTGATATAAGTACTCTAGTTTCACTTCTCATCATTCATTCACTTAATCATTTAATTTCGAAGCGCGTTTAATAGCATTAATCATTAATTCATTAATGAAAGCTAAGAAAGTGTCATAAAAATGGCGTGACCGCTCACTTCTAACTTAAGAATAGTTGTGGAGCCCCTACCAGTCAAAATCAAGATATTGCTTGGAATTTGTTTCGGCTATCGTCGATACTTAGTTTCTCTCATGTTTATTTCGTTTTTTTTATTTCTTTCAAAAAATGATTTTACTGGATTTTTTTCTGAAAGCAGTTAAGATGGAGAGTTTCACTGCGTCTAACTCATGTATGACAAATCAGCCATCCAAGTAGACGTCTGAGTTGGCGTCTAACTCCTTGACGGAGACTTCCCCTTTGACGCGTCTAAAGATAGACGGCACCCTGGACAGTGGTCTGAGTGGGCGTGTAGTTCTGAGGACGCGTCCTAGTTCAAGACGCTTAGCAAGTTTAGCAAGACGCGTCTAAGACTTAGACGCGTCTAGCAGGGCCGGAACTGGAAGTTTTCACAAATATTTATATTTTCATGGGCCAAAAACAAAGATGGTGCAAATCCGAGAAAACCAGATTGAACTTTAAAGTAAATCCTATTTCCGTTATTTTTTGCAATTTGCTTCAAACGCCTTTTCTAAGATGTTTAAAATATTTTTTTCGCCCCAAAAAAACGTGACATTATTACCCGAACGTCACTTTCCCCCAAAATACTTCAATTTCAATTGCATTTTTAAAATATCAGATCGACACAAAAAAGCGCCGGGTTTCGAGGTACCATTTTTGGTTCACTTACAAAACAATCAATTATGCGCTCAACAAAATAAGTTTTTCGTCGATCAGACACTTGTTTAAATGTTATAAGAAACTATCTAAGCCCTTAAAGCCCTAAACCCGGATCACGAATGTAAAATTACTCATTCCTGTCCATGGGACAAAAATGTGCTGCAGCACTGATGTCTTGTCCCAGCACTGCATTCCTTCTCCAAAAAGTCCAATATATTCGGCAAGAGGGTATTTTCAGCGATACAACTTTCTGACAGGGGTTTCTCGACAACGGTCTACAAATCTGCTATATCAGTTCAAAACTAATGCTGAAGGTGGTCTATTTCCTTTAAACAATCAGCGCTAGAAAAGTCGATGCTGCAGTAAGAATGTAAACTTGCCACCCGGCTCGCTGGCTTCTCCTGACCTTGAACGTGGCCGCTGCCACAGGCCGCAGGTCATGTCAACCGGATAAAACAGCGAGCGCCGATGCATTCGGATCCACCTTGCCAGGGTGGGCCAGTTCTAGAGTCCAGCGCTCTCCCGACTGAGCTACACCGGCGGAGAAAGTTTCATTGGACGAATCTTTGAGCATCGATTATTTTTATGTTCGGTGCTCAAAAGCGGGGTATATCGCCAATATACCTTATATGTAAACATCTTACTGCGCGTGATTTTGAAAGCAGAATAATGTAACTGAACACAGAACAACAAAGAAAAAGATAGATGGAATCATTGGCGGATCCAGGGGGAGGGGGCAATCCGGCCATGCCCCCCCCCAAAAAGCCTTGAAGGAGGAGAGCCATCATGTCTTTTGGCCCCCAACCCAAAAACAAACTTATGGGTTGTGTTAAATAAGCCGTAACAAAAAAAAAAAAAAGTTAAAATGATCGGTAATCATGACTTTGCTTCCACAAAAATGGAAAATTTCTCGCCGCTTTGCGGCATATCACAACTTTCAAATTTATTTACTAATTTCACAAATTGGAAAATAAATTCAATAATTAAGTTTCCCGAGGGTAGTGTTTATGAATATAAAACTTTTCGTTAGAATTGTGTTTTTAATAGAAAAAGAGTGTGAGCCAATCTACGGGCCAATCTATTTTTTTTTTTTTTAGTTGATCTGCAAAATTCCAAAAGAGATGACGCGAACGTAAAGAAGCAGACATTGGTACACGGGAACTGCTCAAGCCTTCAGCAGTACCCAACCTGCTGGACAGAAGCGATAATAGTGGGGACATCTCTCCAAACCAGCTCTCTCACGCATTGGTGGATCCAGGGGAGGGGGCAATGCGGCCAAGGTTCCCCAAAAAGCCTTGAAGGGGTGGGGGCATCATGTCTTTTGCCCCCCCCCCCCGAAAAAAAACTTACGGCTTGTGTTAAAAACCGCAACAACAAAAACAAAACAAGATAAAATGATCGGAAAGCATGACTTTGCCTACACAAAAATGAAAAACTTTCGCGCCGCTTCGCTGCATGTCACAATTTTCCAATTTATTTACAGATTTTACAAATTGGAAAATAAATTCAAATAAGTTTCCCGAGGGTTGTGCTTATAAAAATACTACTATTTTTTATAGTTTTCTTTTTAATAGAAAAACAGCTTGAGCCGTTATACGGGCATTAATTATTTCACTTTCATGTTGTATGTAGATAATTGACTTTCTTCGCATAAAAGAATCTCCTGTCGGAACTATTCGACTTTTTGAAAAATAAACACAGCGCTGGGACAGGAATGTGTAATGTTAAATGCGCGATCCGCGCGTCCTAAAACTAACAACTTACGTCCTTTTGTCCTGAATTGGCGCGAAGTATGACCATTTTTGAAAAGAGGAAGTGAAGCTGTAGAATATAATAACATCGTGCTCTGATTTTGTTCCGAAGGTAGTCTGTTTCCTTTAATAAAATAGTGATTTTAAACGGGCTACATGTTTTGATGATCTGCAAAATTCCAAAAGAGATGACGCGAAAGTAAAGATGCAGACATTGGCACCCGGAAGCTGTTCAAGCCTTCAGCAGTGCCCAGCCTGCTGGACAGAAGCGAAAATTGTGGGGACATCTCCCCGAACCATCTCTCTCAGGCTAATCCAAGTTCAGACCATTGGCCATAGCCCATAGGGGCCATTTGTGAGCGAAAACGTTGTCTTGCGTCTTGCCGCTGTTTTTTTGCATTGTTTTGCACATTTGCACTGTTAACAGTTTTTTTTAAGTGTGATATACTTGGTACAATTATGTATTATTATCATATTTGCTATTTAGTGCAGACTGCCACCGATGATCAGGGTTTGTACAATGCATAAGTCGCAAACTTCGAACGTCTGTTTGTATCAAAACATCCTCGAATGCAATGACTTTGTATCAAATACCTTATTTTTCACTAAAATAGGCATACCTATCATGAGTCTGTAATATGTATTGGATGAGGCATGCATCAAACTTTGAAATTTAGAAACATTTACATTCTAAAGAAGAAAATAAAAAAGTTTGTATGAGTTTGCATCACTTGTATCACTGAATTTGTAACACTCGGGAGGTTTTTACGACCCCTACCGATGGTCGTGATTTACCTACTGTCCGAGAATAATGTATGTATGCATAGGAAAACACTAAATACTACCAACATTTATTCGAAGATATTTCCAAATTCAACGCATAGTACGCCACGGGCTAAGAAAATCTCCAGCCCTACCCGTACCCGTGCCCATGAACTTTTGATCACCCTGCCCATGCCCGGACCAGGCCCGTTCAAATAATACGTTTTGAGCCAATGCCCGGTTCCGCCTGTTCATATTAAGAAAATAGTTACTTTCACAACATGTGCATTCAAAATCCTGTCGTTATATAGTTATGTCGTACATAGTCATGTCGTATATAGTGTATAGTTATGTTATAGTTATGTCGGGCATATATCACACATATAATATTGCGCATTTTCTCCCATCGATGCAATCATTTCCCAGCGCTGCACTCCTTTCTCAAAAAGTCAAATATATTTGGCTCGAGATAGTATTTTCAGCCGAGAAAACTTGCAGGTAGGATTTCTTGACACGGACTTCAAATCTGTTCTTTCAATTCAAAATTTCATGTTGAAGGTTAACTATTTTCATTTCATGCTACTCAATCGACTTTAGCCACCGCTGTGGGGCAGATAATACACTGTGGTGACATCATCGGCCATCAGGCCTCTGTCCGTAGGTTCTAAAAATATGTATCGTTTATCACATGATATGCACCAAGGCCAAAACACACACGATGCGCATGAGGGCACACACAAGGGTCAACTTATATCTTAGCACGATATAATAGAGTATTACTACCATTAACTCATACAACTTGGTGGTAATAGTTGCCGCCAATTGGCGGCTGAAATATTATGGAGTATGAGCGTTTTGAAAACCTTGCACTTTAAATAGGTATATTTGAGTGAAAAGTTTTATTATTTTTTTTACTTTTACTTTCTCAAATATTTCCGTCGCACACGCATTAAAATAACATTTATTTCAATATTTTGTATCATGCCAAGATGTGCAACAAGCACAAACTGTAACTTGGGGCTTAGCACTACTCAGTACTAACGGTCTGGTTGATAGTTTTTATAAACAAAATATCCTCGGTCTCGAATGAAATTAACGCCATTTCGCGCTCTAACATCCATTATCGTCCATCGTAATAACGACCCGTATCATCACCGACTTTGGCTTGGCGTGACGCTGAATTGAATAAATAGCATTTGTTATTGCTTGCCTACCACCTAAATAATTTGACGTACCTGTTAATAAAATAGCCCAGTCTCATAAAGTTACACACATCAACTATATAAAACAGGTTCTTGTCTATTTGCCGAAGTCACCATTGCAGTGTATGCATTATGAATTACCTCTAAACTGACAAGCCACAAGTGAACCGGCATCGAGTAATCCATCGCCGTTGGCTCATTTTATTAAAGCGCCACAAGTAGATCCTTGTTTGCTGTGACACCACTTCACACAAATTACCATTGTAGTGACATAATAATATAAAAAAACATAAAATGGGTATTATCAAAAATCCTAAATCCGAGGAGTTTTCGGTTTGGACCCTTCCCCAGGTTTGGTACCCAATTAGTGTTTGGGGGGGGGGGGG
>JARBER010030220.1:0-12446 GCA_030265075.1 Balanus glandula | reverse complement strand
TGACCTGACCTCTGACCTGACCTCTGACCTGACCTCTGACCTGACCTCTGACCTGACCTCTGACCTGACCTCTGACCCTGCGTGTGACACAGCCGTCGGACCCGGAGGAGCCGACGGCGGCGTTCCGGATGCGCAGCAACAAGGCGTCGCAGAGTCCGCTGCTGCCCGAGCAGGACGCCTACTTCCACCTGCTGGTGCTGCTGCGGCTGCTCGACTCCAACCGGCACAAGGAGGCCGTCACCTGCTCAGGTCCGTACTGCCGCGCAGCGGAGGCAACAGTTTGTTTGATTTTGCCCAGACCCGAAGCGGTGTTCCGACAGTTCAGTGTTCCGACTTGCCAGAAACTAGCAGCAATCAAAAGTTGGACCCATTCTGTACCCGGTAGCATTTGACGGGAACCAGTCTGAAGCCAACTGGGTCCAGACTGGGTCAGGAGACCGGGTCCTCGGGTCCACATTTTGCCACCTCTACTGCTGACTGAAACGGGCGTGACTTCTTGGTGGCTATTAGTGTCTATAATGTAGTGATACATTTGTAGTGGGATGGGTAGCGTAGGTCCAATGCTGTCTTATTTCTAATGTGAAATAGCTGGCTGTATTTGCCGGCTATATGTGCTGGCGTGCAGCTAGCAGTACCTTCAATCACGGCGGTCGCTTGTCTTGCGCCTGTCGTTGGCCTGACAGACATATGTGTCTGTGTCTGTCTGTGTCTGTGCCATTACAGAGCAGCTGATGGCTAAGCTGAGCGGTCTGAACCGACGCACGCTGGATCTTATCGCGGCTCGCTGCTATTTCTACTTTATGCGCAGCTACGAGGCCACCGGACAGATGGACCAGATCAAGGGGTGAGCCGCTCCGTCACTGGCGGCACAGGACGGTCGCGTGGGGGATGTGCGGGGAATCAGACTGAAGAAGGAAGCGTGGCGTTTACTGGCGCCTGCTGCTTCCTTTTCGTTATGTTTGGTGGCTGTAGGGAGGCAGGGGGTAGCATTTCACATGTTCCATGTCATATTTAAAAAGAAAAAATTATACGGTTTTGTTTCCTGTGTTCTATATTTAGATACGCTAGTATTCATCTTCACTCTAAACGAACTGTTTTTTATTAGCAGGCAGCTACCGCGGCTGTGGTGCATTTGAGTCCGCAGTTCATTTATCAGCTAATTCAGGCAGTGAGTTACCCTCCCGGTTTACTTTGCACCGTTATGAGCAGACGTTTTTATAACAACACCTTCACTCGCTCTCTCGCCTCCTCGCTGCTGGCAGCGTGTTGCACGCTCGACTGCGCACAGCCACGCTGCGCAACGACTACGAGGGTCAGGCGGTGCTGATCAACTGCCTGCTGCGAGCCTACCTGCACAGCAACCTGTACGAGCAGGCCGACAAGCTGGTCTCCAAGTCGGTCTTCCCCGAGTCGGCGTCCAACAACGAGTGGGCGCGCTACCTGTTCTACCTGGGCCGCATCCAGGCGGCGCAGCTCGACTACTCGGAGGCGCACAAACACCTGCTGCAGGCGCTGAGGAAGGCGCCGCAGACGTCCGCCGTCGGCTTCAAACAGACGGTACGGCGACGGCAGAGGGAGGGAGGGGGAGGCGCGTGTGACAGCGCGTGTGACTGAGCGAGTTGGCTCATGTCGTGTGGAGTGGGTACTGCACGGATTTGGTGGATCTTTCGGTCCGTATGCCTTTTCAACGGTGTGGACAAGTGAGGATACCAAGGAGGAATACCAAAATTGTGCAGTGTTTCCAGATGAGATATGATGGAATTTGTGATGTCTAGCTAAAACACTTACAAATTCAAGCACATTTTTCATGTGCTTAGATTCAGATACCTCCTGCATCTCAAGATAATATATTGAGACGCAGATGCAGGTCACATTTAAACAAGCAATTCTGGCATCCTTCATCCCCCTGAACTGTGAATTTGGCCACTATGCTTTTCGACTTGGTACCAATGCGCTGGCGGCTAACCTAATGTTGTGTGGTGTTTGGCAGAGTACCGCCGTGTTCGGGACGTGGTGGTGAGCGGCCGCTGTCTGGCCTGTGGACAGGTGGCGCCACCGTCAGGGCCGGTCGGAACCTCGTATTGCAGATTCCGTATCCGCGCTCGTGCCGTGCAGTGTCCAAAGTTCCGCTGTTCAGCCCCCCCGCGCCAGTCGTGGCCCAGCTGACCGCTCAGCTGACTGCCGGCGCCTGTCACCGCAGGTCCAGAAGCTGGCGGTGACGGTGGAGCTGCTGATGGGAGACATCCCGCAGCGGCAGACGTTCCGGAAGCCCGAGCTGCGCCGGCCGCTGGCACCCTACTTCCAGCTGACGCAGAGTGAGTCAGCAGCAGCGCCAGCTGAGTCAGCAGCAGCGCCAGCTGAGTCAGCAGCAGCGCCAGCTGAGTCAGCAGCAGCTCCAGCTGAGTCAGCAGCAGCGCCAGCGCGCCGACCGTCACCGCTGCGACTCGAGTCGATACAGGGGTTACACTTGACTCGAGTCTACGCAGGGGCCATATTTGACTCCATTCGATGCAGGGGCTTCGGTTTACTCGAGTTGATACAGAAACCACGGTTTGTTTGGCTGTCTACATTTTGTACGATGTAGATATGAGAAGGAACATTTTGATATTGATCTACGATAGTATAGTGTTCGATGAGCCACCGTTTGGTCATCGCTCTATCCATAGCTGACCTGGCGCTGCCCGACTTCGTCCCATCATCTTTGTCTCTATCGGACGATTCTGACCCCGTTTGACCACATGTGTCTTCCCACTCTGACACCGGTTTGCTCCGTCTGATGATGTGTGATTCCCGTCTGCCTTAGTCGGACCCCAGGTAACCCTCGATCTGACCGCCTCGTGTCCCGCCGTCTCTCCATCTCAGCGGTGCGGAACGGCAACCTGAAGCAGTTCAACGCCACGCTGCAGCAGTACGGCGCGCGCTTCCAGCAGGACCACACGCTCACCCTCATCTACCGCCTGCGCACCAACGTCATCAAGACGGCCATCCGCTCCCTGAGCGTCAGCTACTCGCGCATCAGTCTGGAGGACGTGGCCAAGAAGCTGCTGCTCGACTCTGCCGAGGACGCCGAGTTCATCGTGGCCAAGGTGAAGGGGATAGGGAGGAAGCTGTCGAGTGTGGAGGATGTGGTGGTGGTCAGTAGTTGATTTATGCATTCATTCGTTCATTCATTCATTCATTCATTAATTCATTCATTCATTCATTCATTCATTCATTCATCCATTCATTCTTTTATCCATTCATTCTTTCATACTTTCATTCATCCATTCATTCTAGTTTCATTCCTTTATTCTGTCATTGCTGTATTCTGTTATTCCTTTACCCTTTGATTCTTGCACGCTTTCATTCATCATTTCATTCCTTCATTCGTTTATGCTTTCATCGTTTCATTCTTTTGTTCATTATGGGCGTCATATAATTCAATTGTTGAGGTGCCCTAAAGCCCAAATAATCATTTTGTGTTCATTCTTTCATTCTTTCATTTATTTTTATTCATTCTTGTATTCTTTGGTTATTTCATTCTTTCTTTCATTCATTCATTTATTCATTCCTTTATTTATACATTTATACGTTCATTTATTCATTTATTCATTCATTCGTTCATTCATTCATTCATTCATTCGTTCATTCATTCATTCATTCATTCATTCATTCTTTCATTCTTTCTGTCTGTAATGTATTGGTCGTGGTGCGGACTGGTGGCCATGTGGTGGCGGCCGCGGCGTCCCGGCAGAGGACGTGGGTTTGCGATGTGCCTTCACGTCCTGGGGACTGCTGTGTGTTTCGACAGGAGGATGTGTGCTGATTGTTAAAAGCTACGAGACGGTTGATGGCGAATGCTGTGCTAGTCCAATATCTGCGTCATGCGTCGCCGGCAGGAAGTGTCCTTCCCTGACGATACAAACCGATATAAATTATATCCGGCAGATGCCATATCCTCTGCTACCCGGGTTAACTCTGTTCTGGTGGTGTCTTCATCTGTACTGACTGAGACCTCGACTATGTTATGGCAGTTACTCTCTAGCTATTCTGACCCTGGTCTTCCTTAAACCTCTGTCAGTGTTCACCCAACGGACTGTCACTGTCTGCACCTACACTTGTGTCCCTGACTCAGTTCTGTTACGCCTGTTGGCGCAGTCGATCCGGGACGGAGTGATTGAGGCCACCATCGACCACGATGCTGGCTTCGTGCGCAGCAAGGAGATGGTGGACATCTACTGCACTCGCGAGCCGCAGCTGGCCTTCCACCAGCGCATCAAGTTCTGCCTCAACATGCACAACCAGAGCGTCAAGGACATGAGGTTCCCGCCCAAGAGCTACAGCAAGGATCTCGAGTCTGCCGAGGTAGGTGGCGCGACTGTGATGGGTGGGGCGGCTCGGGTGTGGAGGGGGTTGTCTTTCTGACTGTTACCTTGCCTGGTAGTATGCAGGTCGGGAAAAGGTCGTTATGTGAGAGCTAGACTCCTGTTTGTTTGCTCGCATGTTGTCGGTTTTCCGGGGACCGGCACCGTCGCATGTTCTGGTGGCTGCCTATCCAGGTGTCGCTACCATCGCTGCCCCGTGTCCCTGCCGCCTCTACCTAATTTATCAGTGCCTCCCAAAGTGTGCCTGCCGCCTCTACCTAATTTATCAGTGCCTCCCAAAGTGTGTCGATTTGAGTGGGAAATGACACCCAAATGTGCATAATTATCCACTATCACGCCCTATTTTAGAAGCGGATTGTAATACCCGATTTTTTCATTGTAATATTTGTATGACACCAGCCACATTTCCATGAGATTAGGAAATCCGTGTTTGCCCTCGTCGTCACTTTTGTAAATTTGTCCGCAAGAAGGAACTCAAAATTGGCCGTTAGATGTGAACAATAAACATGGCTTTTTGCCCCGTTCAATTTTGAGTTCCCTGTTGTGGGAACAAAGTTACAGAAGTCTCCACGGGGCAAATCCGGATTCGTGGAAACATGACTATAAGTATGGACTAAAAATAAATCATTTCAACGAGAACTTTACTCCTTTTTAATATCAAAGCATAAAGATATAGTACCTTTTGAACATAGGCTTCCACTCACGTTTATGTTTTGCTTTAATTTTTTATTTTGACCCCAAAGTAAAAGTATAATTTTCGGGACACATCTCCTCACCCGGCATCCACGCGGGCAGGAAAAGTCGCTGGGGTAACACCGGCGGCCTGAAGGCACTGCCAGGCACCATGGTGCGTCCCGGGCAGTCCTTGGACCAGGCAGTCCTGGGCCGTAGTTCCACCTTCGTCTCCACTGCTCTCTCCTTAGCCCAGCGTCCAAAATTGCATTCTTGTTTGGGTGTCGGGGTAGAAATTTTGAGCCCCTAACGACCCCGAGAGTGGAAAATTAAGCACGAAATGTTGCAATATTGATATATTTTAAATTTAATAGAGCAATTAAACTTTGCATTGAAATAAGTTTTGTTTTTGTCAATATCTATGTCATCTCGGAGTCAATAACACAATTCAAAATTTAGGAGTGGAAAACTCCGTCATGGAATGGGAAATGAAAGTGGAAAATCATACTCATTTGAGCGTCGCTTCTCAGATTAATTGACCAATTTTGAGACACTGGCTCAGCCCCTCACCACTGCAGCCCTGCTGCTCCGCAGTCCCTCAGCCCTCAGTTCTCAGCCCCTCAGCCATCAGCCCTCAGCCCTCAGCCCTCAGCCCCTCAGCCCTCAGCCCTCAGCCCTCAGTCCCTCAGCCCTCAGTTCTCAGCCCCTCAGCCCTCAGCCCTCAGTCCCTCAGCCCCTCAGCCCCTCAGCCCTCAGCCCTGCACCTCGGCGGTCCGCCGCGCCGTGTATTGATCCCAGTGCGAGTCGCGGCCGCACCGAACCGCAGAAAAACGGACGCACGTCAAAAACGCGGCCCGCGCCTTTTTGCCCTCGCTGTGGAGCGTCGAAC
Source organism: Balanus glandula (assembly GCA_030265075.1). Taxonomy (NCBI): domain Eukaryota; kingdom Metazoa; phylum Arthropoda; class Thecostraca; order Balanomorpha; family Balanidae; genus Balanus; species Balanus glandula. The sequence continues at coordinate 6,521 of JARBER010030220.1, read as the reverse complement.
GTCGACTGAAAATTGAGGCCCGCGGCGGCGGCGGCGGCGGCAGCGGTGTGCGGTCGATGGCAGGGAGGCGAACGGTAACGGAGCCGGAGAGACTTGGGGCTGAGCGACAAACAGAAGGGCGGTGATCCATCGCTCCGATGGAAGGGAGGGATCAACGTTCAGCCAGGTGGAGGGAGGGAGGGGGAGATGGAGGGACACGTGTTGATGATGGCTTGTATTCTTGGTCACACCAACACTTAGGTCACTAAGCGGCCAAGGGAGGGCGCTTGTTGCGCTTAGTTGCGGTAGATGGTTATAAGTGGGTTTGGATGGTTTTCCGTGACGCTGCGTGTGATTGTTGGTGTATGCCATTTCGCTGCTAAAAAGTTACCACACTGCGGCCTGTAGCAATGTAATTCGGACGCCCTAAACCCCCAATCATGGTCATAAAAGGACCACGCGTTCCAGGTTTTGTGGATTTGGTGACGATTACGGCCGTAATGGCCGTAATTCCCAGCAATCAAGAGGTTGGTTTCTTGTTCAGATTCAGGCTGGAGCAGTTAAGCTGGACTGTTGAGCTCGAGTCGTGATGAGGTGTTGATGCACTTCGGTGTGTAGGAGCTGTCGGGTTTACGGTACATAACGGAACAAAGCTCTTTCCTGAAGTAACAACTAATAACTCTGCAATTTGTAGAAGGGAACCCTAAAATCAGGTGTTAACTGTGTCTAGATTTCAGCGCATGCTTTCTGATGACTTCAATTGCCACACAGTCCGTGACAAACACGTATGGGGTTGAGTTCGTGTGTTTGTTTGAACCAAATAATGTTGACACGCCTGCTTTTCTGTGCGCCTCTGACTGATATCACGTAACTTCGCCCCCCCCCCCCCTCCCCCTTCCCCTCATTCCACTGCCGGACTGTGAGTTATCAGCGATCGCGGCTACTTTCAACTTTCCCGAATGCACGTGCTCTATTAGAACAGAACTGCTTGTAGATAGAAGTCGCGTCAAGCTACATTGCTGTATGCCCGAGTTTTGAGAGTAGGTCTATACCTTGCCTTTTAGCCCTGCTTTTTGCTTATTTACATTCAAGGAAACGTTTGTGAAGTTTCTTGCCGTAGCATTTGTCGTAGTGCAGGTTTGTCATCGTGGTCGTGTCAGCCGCCTGTTTAGCATAATCGGCCGGGGTCCTCTCGCTTCCTCGCGGCGCGACACATTGCCGTCCCAATGGCCGGCCGGCCGGGCGTCGCGGCGGACGGCGCGGCTTCTGCGCGGCTGCGACATACGTGGCGCGCCTCCCGCGGGCTGTTGTCGCCGTCCGTCCTTGGCTCGCCTGGCCTCAGCCACGGCAGCGCTGTGGGCCGCGTCCCGCTCTGGTTGCCGCGCCGTGTGTCGCGGGTCGGCGTCACTTCTGCCGCGCTATGTGTTGCGCGTTGGCGCCACTTCTGCCGCGCTGTGTGTTGCGCGTCGGCGCCACTTCTGCCGCGCGGTGTGTCGCACGTCGGCGCCACTTATGTCGCGCCTGCGCTACAAGCACATTACCACGGCGATAACGAGGCTATTTTGCTCCAGTTATGCGGCGCAGAACTGGATAATGTCGTGTACGATGAGTTGCAAGAGGTCAGATAGCATTATTGCTACGCTTATGGTTTGTCAAGGTGCATTCAAGCCCTAGAGTATTTATTAGTAATGCATGTTAAAATGATGAATAACATGGTAATGCTTCTTTTTTTATGCATTAACGACAGGCTAGATAACAGAATCAAGCTTTCGGTTAACGACCTTATCATGCTTGACTGTTTTTAATATAAAACATAATTATTTGCATGTTATTGGTCATTTCAACATACATAATTTCATGATAATGGCGTCAACTGCCATCTCATACATACAACATTTGTATTACCAGTAAAATGCCGCAGTTGGCGATGAACGAGCGAGCGCGAACGAAATGTATGGTGAAGTTGAACTACATCGAGTAAGTAATTCTTTACATACACAGAGCGTACATACATTACATTACATACATTACATACACAGAGCGCACGTGCGCTCGTACAGAGACAAAAAATTCCGACTTTTGGAAAGCATCGGCTGACAGCTCCCTAAATCCTAACCACGTTCCACATTTGAACACAATCGGCTCATACGTTACTGGATATAGAACAGGGGTGTGCACGTGCAGAGGAACCCCTCCCCTGAATTTTGGAAACGCACCGGCTGAAAGGTCCCCTGTGTGACCTGACCAAATTAGGAAACACTCGGCTCAGCCTTTCCAGAAATATAGAGAAGGGATGTGCATGTGAGCACGTGCAGTCAGTCACCTCACCCCTGACTTCTGGAAAGGCGCACCTAACGTGCCCGTAACCACACACCAAATTTGAACACCATCGACCCAGCCCTTATAAAGTTTTTGCTAGAAACTGTTTTCAGCACCCCTCACGCGGAACGCGCCAAACGCAGTGGTAGTCACCCACACGGGTCGTCACTGGTCTCGAACAGGGTAGGTGGGATGGGGCTGCCCGGCAAAGAGAGCCACTTGTCAATCGGAAGTAAGGTTGCAAAGATATGAGTGCCTCAAAACAGTTGCCAGTGGTCGGGATGGGCCGCTCATGCTCAGATTTTGCCCATATACCACGAAAGAACGAGCGAGAGCTTTGCGCTCGCTCATAATCATTTATCACTCTTATCTGTAGTGAAACTGCAATGAGTAAAACCTGTGTTCAGGAAATAGCACTGTCGTAGTCCGGATCGTGGTGATTTGGTCCGGTCGCCTCATTTTACGTTTATCACATGATTGAAGTTAACATAGGGCTATGGTTTTTCCTACACTTAAGATACACTTTATCTTTGTGGTCTATAAGTTTCGTTTTTGTTATCAAACATTGCAAGATAATATCTTGCATAGTCTGTGAATGACTGATAGAGGAGAATGATATACGGATAACAATAATGAAGTACCGGTCTGCAAACCAAACATTTTTACCTCCGGCTGCTGTTATGATACAAATATATACCTAACGTATGTATATTCATTGGACTGCATCTTTCAGTGGGTAATCATGTATCGCTACCGGATGGCAGCTCGCGCCTAGATCATACCATTCACCGCCCATAGGTGGCATATATTTGTGATATATTTGCCTGCTGGCCAGCTCATCACCCCACGATCTTTTGATAACCTTTTATGGTTTTGATGGCACGATGGCCTTTAATCTTTTGGATGGTATTATAATATTGTTATGCAATTAACTATTCCATATTCAACCCGCGCGGCGCAGGGGTAAATTTTACCCATCTTCCCGTATTTTGTCGATAACTCAAATACCGTTCAAAATATCGACTTTAAACATACCATACCTTATCTTGCATGCATCAGTTTGACGTCTTGTGGGAAAATTTGGACAAAATCGATTGAGAACGTTTGAAGGAAATAGCGTTTTGATGACGTCATGTCATGCAACGTTTGATGAAAAAACTATAAATGTTTGAAAAATCATAGAAAATTTTGTGTAAGCGCAATTTGCGAACCAAAAACGCCAAAAGGTAGACAATTCGATTCTCTACAACATGGCTATCTCGGTTTTTCAAAATTTTGAATTTTTGACCCCTAAAATTTCTGAAAACAGTTTTTTCAAAAAAAAAGTTTTAAAAATTGTTAGGCTTTAAAAAACGAAATACATGTATGAGAACTACGCATGGACAATACACCCACCAAATTTCAAAGCAATATATCTGGTTTTGGCCGAGTTATAGCTCCTTAAGTGTAAGTGACAGATGACGTCATTTTAAAAAATCACGTTTTTTTGTCTTTTTTGACAAGATAAGAATAATTAAATATCAGTACTGTTTTTTTTTAGGTGAAAACAGTCTAGCATTATCTAACTTTTGTTGAATTTAGTTGATTTCAAAATTTGGCCTCAAATGACCCAATTTTGACCTAAATTTCGCCTAATGGTCAATTTATAGAATCATAATGTACAAATGAGTACTTGTTTATAATTATGCGTGTAAAAGTGCCCCTATAACATGTGCAGCATGAGATTCTTTGATATTTTGAAAATGGTGACCTTGTGTGACCTGACCTTGATCTTTACCTTTTCCTTAAATTCTACTTTTGGTTATGTAGAATATGACTTCATCTTGTGAAAGGTTTTTGTTTAATAAAATGCAGAATGAAAGACTTTGAATGGGAAACATAGCCCGTAAAATCAAGAAACTGTAATTTGACATTTGACCTGACCTGTGACGTCACATGTAACTTCCAGGTCAATAAAAATTATCGGATGATAAATAAATATTGGAATTGAATTGATAAATATTGGGGAAAAAAATACTGGACAACTTTTCCGTGGTTATCAATTGCCGGCTTGCGCGTCTCGCTGCGGCTTATGCTTCGGAAGATATGAGGGGGGGGTAAAATTTAACCCCCCCTGCGCTGCGCGTTCAGCTGGAAACCCCTACGCTGCGTGGGTTAAACAGCACACTCCCGATATCATTTATGAGTTCCTTTGCCCTGTAAATGTTCTATTCTAGCTCCTACAGGAACCTAACTCTGGCCCGGATACATCCACTCCACTTGCTTCCCTTCGCAGATCCCTGTCTGCCGGGTACCTGCTAATTACCGGTCATTAGCCGAGAGTGAACTGACTCCGGCCGGCGCGGACGGCGCGGTATTGATCGTGTTCCTGTTCCCCGTGCAACACGGCGTGCTCTGTCGTGCTCCCTCTGCCGTGCTCTGCTGTGGTCTTCCGTGCTTTGCAGTGCTCTGCAGTGCTCTACAGTGCTCTGCAGTGCTCTGCAGTGCTCTGCAGTGCTCTGCAGTGCTCTGCAGTGCTCTGCCGTGCTCTGCAGTCCTATGCAGTGCTCTGCAGTGCTATGCAGTGCTCTGCAGTGCTCTGCCGTGCTCTGCCGTGGTCTGCCGTGCTCTGCAGTGCTCTGCTGTGCTCTGCTGTGCTCTGTAGTGCTCTGTAGTGCTCTGCTGTGCTCTGCTGTGCTCTGTAGTGCTCTGTAGTGCTCTGTAGTGCTCTGCAGTGCTCTGCAGTGCTCTGCAGTGCTCTGCTGTGGTCTACCGTGGTCTACCGTGCTCTGTAGTGCTCTGCTGTGCTCTGCAGTGCTCTGCAGTGCTCTGCTGTGCTCTGCTGTGCTCAACTGTGGTCTACCGTGCTCTGTAGTGCTCTGCTGTGCTCTGCAGTGCTCTGCAGTGCTCTGCAGTGCTCTGCAGTGCTCTGCAGTGCTCAACTGTGGTCTACCGTGCTCTGTAGTGCTCTGCAGTGCTCTGCATTGCTCTGCAGTGCTCTGCAGTGCTCTGCTGTGCTCTTCTGTGCTCTGCAGTGCTCTGCTGTGCTCTGCAGTGCTCGGCTCATAAAACACGCCTGAACGCCGCTCATCCATCGGCTGATAGAAGCGCCGTTCTTCGGAGCGCGACCAGCTTAAATTTCCGAGTTGTTGCCAGCCTGACCTAGTTATTTTTTGTGTGCTCTGTGCTCCCGTATGGCTGCTCGGGGAATAAATCACTTTTGGCCGCCGGCGTAACAGACGTCAAACGCGGCAGAGCGACGTCCCTGGCTGCGAGCAAAAACGGCCTGCACCTTAGTTGTGTCGGCTGCGATTGAGGGAATGCTCGGAATCTCTGGCCGGCTGGAGCTCCGGGAAGTTTCGTCATTTAATGAATCTATTGACGAGTGAGACGGATCCCGTGATAAGATACGTGTATTGAACATTTCAGTTACTTTCTTTTAATGTGTTCAGTTTTTGTTGCTGCGATCCCGTGATAAGAAACGTTTATTTAAAATTTCATGTAGTTTCTTTACATGTGTTCAGTTAATGTTTTGCAACTACAGTGTGTCCCGAAATTGGTTGTCCGTTAGTCATTTGGACGTATTTCCTCTGTACACTGGCGAAATTAATGTAGACGAACCGAGCCTCCATTTTAGGGAATCCTTGCTTGTCAGCTGAGCACGTGACCCAGCCGGGCGACCGACCTCAGTCGCAATGGGAGGTCAGAGGTCAGTCTCTTCGAGGTACCGTCAGTGCGCGGAACCAGTGTCCACGATGGTTAAAGCAGATCGTTTGTTGACGTGCGGTTATCGTGGTTCTCGGTAGTGTGACCCAGGTATATGCTGCTAAGCAATTCGCGGTGCCCGTCGTCATCATTAAAATTGTGATGGTTCGATACAGCATATGAGAACTGCTAACAACCGAACCGGACACGGGAGGAAGACGGTGCTGACTTCAGTGGCTAAAATAGTTCTGGTTCGGAGCAGCCACCAATATACATCACTCAAGAGGGAAGTGGCCAAATGACTGATGGCGAAGGGTCAACCGGTGCAGGTGTCGAAGAGTACCGTTCACGTCTACCTACCCAAGTGCCTGCACCTCAAGTCCCTCAAGCCGTGTCGCCAGCCGAAGTTGACAGAAACGAGAAGCTCAAACGGTTGGCGCTCGCCCGGAAGCGCAGGCATTATACTTAAAGGGACATTGCCACCTTTTTGAAAGTTGTCAAATGTAAGTCATATTATGCAAAAATATTAAATGAATGCT
>JARBER010030109.1:0-12446 GCA_030265075.1 Balanus glandula | reverse complement strand
AGGCTTACTGTGACCTGACGCGTGCCGCCCAAGGCCGCACGGGTCGCCGCCGCCGCCGCCGCCGCCGCCGTGGGACGCCGCGCTAAGCCGCGGGATGAGTCGCCGATGAGCGGAGCTCGGCGTTCGAGGAAGCGGGCTCCGCTATCTGCTGCCCGTGCCCTCGACAGACGAGACCCCGGGGAGCCGTGTGACGAGCAGTATCAACAGCGGCGCGGTGGGCGACCGCCAGCCGCCGCCGCCCGCCGCCCACGGCCGGACGCGCCTCCACAAACAAAACTGGAAATAGCCGCCACTTAGCGAGCCGCCGCTGGACAAGTCGCCGCGACGGCCGCTCGCATGCATTAGGTCGCCCGAGAGCCAAACAGGCCATTTCGCTGTCGATTGTAATGCATGAGTTTGCCGCGGCGGCCAGCTGGTGCGACGAGCGCCGAGATGGCAATCGCGGCGAGTCGCGGCCGGCACTTGCTGATAGAAATGAATTTAATTTGGGACCGCAGGCGGTCGACAATCGATTGTGTCATTTCGTGCGGCAACGGACGCATAAAATTTTCACACGCCGGCGATCGCCGCGCCCTCCGGCAGTGTGCCAGCGCCTATCGCCCCGACCGCTACGCTCTCATATATTTCGCCTGTCGTTCGCTGCCGATCGTCCCAACTGTCTGCACCGACTTTAGCATCGGCTCAAAGATGGCCGCCAATGTCTCGCAACCGAGTTTCATCGCTTCGGCGCCGGCTCGGCTTCGGCTCTGGCTAATTGCAGGGTGCAGGCGATCTCATTTGCGGGCGGGCTTTCACGAGCGGGCCGCGCGGGCCACGTGCAGACTTTGATGGCGGCGGTGGCGGACTGGCCGATTATCGGTGGGCCGCCGGCAGATTTACTGCCGGATTTGACGCGTCCCGCAAACAGCCGGCAGTTGGCGACGATCGGCCACCGGTGCGCCTCTCGTCGCGCCCAGCTCCCCGGCTGATGGCTGTCCCCTGTAGAAACTATAGCTGAGGGGAAGCCGCGAAGCCGTGCCCCGCTGCGGACTGCGCGCCGTGCCTTGCGGCGCGTCTGCGCGAGCGGAGAGGAGGGTGTCGCGGAGGGCGCTACTGCATCAGCGGCAGCAGCTCGGAGCGGCTTGATAGCCTATCTGCGCCACTGCGCCGATACGGCCACGGACTTTGCGCACGACGTCGCAGCCTGACTGGCGCCGCCCCGCCCCCTTCTCCCCCGTGGGGACCTCAGAAACACGCGCTGTGTAACGTGCAGCTCGATCACGTGCCCTGGCGCGGCCGCGGTGGCGGCCCGTTCCGGCGGCCGTCGCTCAGCGCCCGACGCACCCGCTCGGAGGGCCCGGCGCCGCCGCCAGCCGAGCGGCAGTGACACGCAGGACGCAGTGTTCGAAAGCTGCGCAAATATTTGCCCGGCTCTCCACGTGCGCCGCCATTTTGTGCGTCGATAGCTGTGCGTGCGGAGTGCGTGCAATTGGGTAACCAAGAGCAACGCCCCATACGCCCACCTGCAAATGTATGATTAAACGACTGAGGATGTGTGCGCTAGCTCGCGCCCGCTGTGCTTGTACCCGTACTGACGCACTTCTCTTTTGTTTCAGGCGTGGGCCACAATTCGTTTTAGTTGCAACTCTTCTTCTGCTGATGGTAAGCGGACTGGCAGTCAGCTGGGGTTCTCTAGAAGCTTGTCTGGTGTGGCGCGCGTCGAACACGATTGTCATCCTAACATGCTTGTTGTTTCCCGGATGACATTGACCAAATAAGCGCTCCTCTTCGATTAGCATGAAAGCTTTTCCGAGAAACTGATTGTGCACTGGTGCTCATGCACAGTTCTGACTTGTATCCAGATATATTGGCACCAGAAGTCACTTGTAAGCCCGGCTGCAGAATGTCCGGGCCGCCTCACCGATTATGAGCGGTCGGTTTGAGCCACCCGTGTCGCTCTCCAGGAGATGCGATAAATCGAGGACCTATTGACCTCGTGTAGTCACTGACTCGGTACTGCGCCTGTGGCCTCCGCTGTGATCTCTGCTGTGGCCTCCGCTGTGACCTCTGATGTGACCTCTGCTGTGACCTCTGCTGTGACCTCTGCTGTGACCTCTGCTGTGACCTCCACCATGACCGAGTATGACCCGTGATCTTCGTTTTGACCTCTGTGACCTCTGATACGACCTTCGATATAACCTTGTGACATATGTTGCGACCTTTACTGTGACCTCTGCTGTGACCTCTGCTGTGACCTCTCCATGTGACCTCTCCATGTGACCTAAAGGACCTCTACATGGCCTATGACCTTCCCATCTGACCTCGTCTGTCCCCACCGTTGTAAGCGGGTGACCTGAGTTGACCCCGTGCTGACCGGTGTGCCGTCCGGTCACAGTTATCTCCTCTCCGGTGCGCGACGATGCCCTCGGCGCGCGGCGAACAGCGTGAGGCCTGTCGGAAGGCCAGCTGTACGTACACCTACCTGTTCCTGCAGTGGCGAGGCAAATACAACGACCTCGTCTCCGTCTATCGCAACAGCACCGTGGACGTCAGCCGCAAACAGAAGAACGCAAACAGTGAGTACCGACAGGGGAGGGGGAGGAGAGGGGAGAGATGGTGTTATTAAACTGGAGGGGTGAATGGGTAAAGAGGTGTTCCATCTGGAGAGCAAGGATGCTGTAAACTTCACTCTTGGTCGGTGTAGCGTATCTGTTGGCTGTGATATCTATCAGAATAGTTCAATGCCGTGTCTGACATATGAGGTCTTTTAAGATTTGTTTCTGGTTGAGCCTTGCTGGAGTGCGTTCGGAGTGCGTGCGTGAGCTGCTTGCTCCTCATCATACAGAGGGCGATGTGGTAGGGTGTCGGTGCCGTGGTGCCTGCGGCGTCATACGGAGCACCCTGTCGGCGGTGACCGTCGTGTTGCCGTCACTCGGCGCACCGCCGCCCCTGGGCGGCCGGCCGTGTGTGCCGCAGATGGCGACAGTAGCGCTTTTCAAGGAATCGCACTATCTCGCGCCGCGTCGAGCGCGCCGGAGAGGGAGGGAGAGAGCGGCGGCTATCGTGGCGCGCCGAGATAAACGCCACCAATGTGTCGGCCGCGCCGTGTTGACTGAATGGACGGCAGCAGCGCGGCGGCCGCGTCGAGCGCCGGCTAGATGTGTGAGGGTCGTGAGTCCGCGCAGGCGCGCACCTGGCACACGATAGCGGAGGAATGCCTCGTGATAAAAAGTGAAATCGGACCGGTGGCCGAGAATGTTGGCCAGGAATGTCGCAGAATGGTGAGATATGTTTTATTAAGTGGTATGTAAGAGCGCTGTATATCAGGAGACCCACACGCGGCTACCGATGACTCCCCGAAAATAGGAGCTGTTTTCATTACGTAAGATGTCTCATTCACCCAGACGATACAGCAAATGCCGTCATTTAAGCGCGATTCATACGCTCATTTAGGGCATGAATCCATTTTCATACAAACTGCCTTACATCTCGTGCCAACACCTCCCCGCGACTATTAATTTGTTTTAATATCAGACGTAGCAGTGAAGGCAACTACTTACAAAGTAGTGCCTGTCTGAGCTAAATGTAGGTTTGTATGCAAATACGGACCGGTCTAAAATTAATGGCCTCTTTCTCCGGGCGGGGTCGACCTTAGGCTTAATTAAATCATGCGTCTGTCGGGTGGCTCACGCCAGTGGATGTGGAATAGGACCACTTCACGGCGGCCGCGGCGCCTTTCCCCAGCGGCGCGGTTCCCACCGGCCAGACAGCCGGCCAGCGGCGGCATGTTTGTTTTGATCTCGGCCTCTGTGTTGATGGTTCGGCGCGTCCCGTTCCCACGTCCGTTTCCTCCGGCCGACCCATCCCTCGTGCTTCAGCCGTATGCAACGCGCGCCGCCGCGGCGCCGCGATCGGCGTACGTAATCTGGATTGATCGAAGTGCGGCGCGATCGCCGAGCCGCAGTCGCACTGCGCCACAATTGCCGCGCGACCTTGGTCGGATTAGCGGTCGGGTAAACAGCAGCACAAGCAGAAGCAGCTCCGAGCCGGCCTTGGCACCGAACGGGTGGCGTCGGCGGCTTAACACCCAGTGCTGTGCGAATGGACGGGCCGGAGACCGCCGCCGCCGCCGCCGCCGCCGCCGCCGCCGCCGCCACAGACAGTACGTGGCAACGGAGGCGCCGGAGCGCTGCTGGGGGTCGGCCCCCGCCGCTGCCGACCGACGCTGGACCGGGCAAAAACGCAGCTCTGAGTTACGACTGCACACCACCGTTTATCTGGCCGACACGTCGAAATGAGAGCTTTGCATTTTTGGTGGCGCGGCGAGGTGTCGGCGGCGGGACGGAGGCGGCAGCGGGGGCGGCGGGGCACGCGCGGCCGCAGTAATCGAATCACCCCCGCCAGGCCCGGCGAATGGGTCGCGCGCGCGCACGCCGGTCAGCTCAGGTCAGGGGTCCGCATTTCCATAAGTGCGCGCATGTTTCGTAATCGGAGTGTTGGCGCACGCTGCGCGCACTGCTCATCGGAATTTCAGGTCGGAAATGTAATGTAGCAATTGTTGTTCTCGTGCCGGGGCGCGACGGGCCGTCGACTCATGGGTTTATCGGCGCACCGGCCGTTTTTGCCGACCGGCGATTAGCACCCGCAGAAACCTTAGCAGCGCACCATCAAAGCCGACAGACCGCCCCGGCAGGTGCACCGACGGCTTACACAACGCGCCTCTCTGGCAGCGAAACTTTGTCAAAGTGAGCAGATAGGAGGTGTGCAAAAAAAGCGTCTTCCACCTGTCGTCCCGATTAGTTGACCTGCGAGCGGCGCGGCGCGGCGGCGGCGGCGGCGGACGGGCGGACGGCCCTGGACAGACGGGAGAGGAGGAGAGAAGCCTCGCAAATCGCACCGCTGGAGGCGAGGAATGTTATCAGAGCCGATGAGAGATCACGGCGGGCGCGACAGAGGTGCAGCAGAGTACGATTACGGCCCGATAAGACGCCTCGCTCTCGCGCCTGTGCAAATCACACAGCCGAGCGCGGTCGGAGCTGTTTTCGGCTGCGCGGCGTCTGCTCCGTGTTTAAGAAGCGGTCGGCTCTGTTAATTGCACTCTGATTCGTTTGCTCTGCGCCCTTTTTGCCTGGATTCCGCGGCGCGGGCGGGCATTGTCAATGATCGCCAGTCACAATAGCGCGGCTGTCGGCGGTGTTGGCGGTGTTTGCGCTGCTGGCGCTGCAGTCTCCGACGCGCGGTGCTAGCCTCGTGTGCGGCCGTGCAGTCGCCGCTATCACCGGGGGCGCGCGCGCTGGCGCCCTGTGCCGCGTCGCAGTCTCCATTCATGTCGGCTGCGCGCTCAATGAACGGCTGCGCTCTGCCTCCAGCTGGTGTACGGCGGCCATGGCGCTGTTTGCTCGCGACTGTGTCAACACGCACCGCCAACAGACTGGAGTCTGTTCTCTCGGCTTCTGTTACCCCCCCCCGCGCCGGCCGGCCCCCACACAGCTGCGTCACTGTCGACAGGAAGCGGCGAGCGGCTATCCGAAACGCATCGGCTTTTTGCCGCTCCGTCAGAGGCCGTATCTTGCATGTCGGACATTGAGGTGATATCGATCACAGCCGTCGGCGGGAATCGCGGGCCCGCCGAGCTTTGTTCGGCGCGGCGGCGGCGAGAGACGGGCGGCGCGCTGATGGCCGGTAGCGGCAAGACGGCGATCGTGGCGCGGCGGCGTTAGCGGCGCAGCACGGCGCCGGTTTTTGCGCGCGCCGTATCAGCGGCGAACGTCGGCTCGTCAGCGCGGCTCAGCTTACGTGACGGCGAAATTACAGGGCGCCGCCGCGGCGCCGGACGTCACCTTTCGCTCCCAGCCCCCCGGCCCCCGCCCGCCGCCCGCGGCCGCCGCCACCCCACCGATCGCGTGATGGACAGAGCACTGCTGACCGACCCCCTCACTGAGAGTTCCGCTGAACGCCGCCGGCTGTTTCAGAGCGGCGCTGACCGCCGTGTTTTTTTCGAGCACTGCTGACCGCCGCGTGTTTGTGTTCCAGGTTTACTGCGGCTTCAGTCGGATGTCAGTCGCCCTGAGTCGGAGGACGAGGGCAGACTCTACATCAACATCTACAACGAGCGGGCGAAGCGCTATATCTGCTTCAGTCGCTCCGGCAAAGTTCGGACCCGGGTGAGTTAGCCCTCTCTCCCTCTGTCTCTCCCGTTCATCAGCGGCGACCCGGCCGAGTCGGCGCTAGTCGAGACTAAACGAGGCTGGATCGAGTCGCGTCGAGGCAAGTCAACAGCGGAGACGGATGGCCGGCTGCCGAAATTGGCCACCGGCGGCGCGCCTGCTCTGTTTGCCCGGCGCGCTAATGGTGTTTGTATGTAGGAATGTATGTAAACCGCCCCTCGGTGATTGACTGTCGACTGCTCGGACGCTGACCCGCGCGCGCCACCGCCGCCGCCGTTTACTTAACGCACTCGACTCCCACGCGATTAGAATAGCTATCTCAATTGTCGGTCAGCCGGCGAGCCGCGTCAGGGACAAACGACCGGCCATGGCCAATTTGTAATGGGCGCGCCGCGCGCCGGCCGGCGTCTGCTCTGTTTTAGGCCGGTGCGTCGCGGCTAATCCGTTAACTGGCGGTGTGCTGACGCGGCCGAAATGAGCGGCGGCGGCGCGGCGCGGCGGCGCGCGGTTTGATCTGGCGCCTCTCCGGTGGTCCGCGGCGCTAATAGAACGACCAAACTCGGGAGGGCCGCGGCGGCCGCGCCTGTCGGCACCGTCAGCCGCCGCAGTGACGTCCGGCGGCCGCGCCGGTCCACTGGCTGGCTACACAGATCTCAGGGTCTCCCGGATGCCCTCTCAGGGGCTCTCAGGGGCTCTCAGGGTCTGCGGCTCAGGGTCTGCCGGGAGAGAGAGGTGGGATGGAGATTTCAGAGCGGTGATCTGTCTCTGAGGGTCCCCTCCCTCTCCAGGCCGGGCGGACTGTTTGCCGTCGTCGCGCTGTCTGGCGTGGGGATCTCAGGGGGTCGCGTTCCGACCCGCTCCGTGCGGTGACCTGTCGCTCCGGACCCGCCGGACAATGCAGATGAATATGCAGCGGCGGCCAGCCGGGGTGAGAGAACGGGGCGAGATGGGAGGCCCAGGAGGACGGGCAAGAGGAAGGGTGGGAGGACGACCACCCGGCCGGCACCTCTGCTGGCTGTCAGCGGCCACCCGGCTCGTCTCGCGGGGCGCGGCCATACCCTGTGATTTGAGGCTGACCGCCGGGACTGCGCGCCGGGTCTCTGACACCCATCTGACGGAAAAACAGCGCACAACCGCTCATTACCGACAAAACACGGCCGAGACGCGGCCTCGTGAAATTAACCCGTGTTAATTACCGGCTGAAAGTCTGTGGGAAGCTGCCGTCGCCACCACCGACCGACGGAGCAGGCGACGACGGGCCGAGAGCCGAGGAGTGGAGCTCGGACGGGAGTGGCCGCCGCTCCTGGCGAGTGCGAACAAAGCTGACTGGCTGTCACGCTGAGCAGGCTCGGGTGTCGCCTTGTGCGCACCACGCGCCACCGACCATTTGTCTGTGTTGGGAGCTCAAATAGCCGTGTTTTTGCACGTCGCATTGTCTTTGACTAATTTTCCTTTTCATACAATGAAGAAGCGAGTGCTCCTTGGACCTGCCAACTTTTTTGGCGCGCCAGTCACGGCGGCAAATATTGGCACGGTGGCTGGTTTGTGGAAAGGTGATCCATCATGATCCGCTTGTGTCGCGCGAGCCGGCGTGCCGGTGCCGCGCATGGCTGATGCTCGCGCGCGAGCGGAAGATCTCGGAGGAAATGCCACGGGAGACTACCATTAGACGGGATTGCGCGCCGGACACTTACCGCCGCCGACTGCGTGAAACCAGTGGTTTCCAAACGACGTCGCGGTGTTTTGATGCGGCGGCGCGCGCTCGTCGTAGATTAAACCCATCACCGGTGGCACGATCGGCCGGCTTCTTTATCGATTGTATCCGGCACGTGATGATGGTTTGATCGTCCGCCGGCCGGCGCCCGGCTACGTTGTTGTTCCCCGGCTGTTTACACCTGTCCGCGCGTCTTATTGATCACACGCGGCCACTGTTTTGATGTCGACACACACGGCCACAACGATAACGACGCTCAGACGCTGCGCGCCTGCCGCGGTGCCGAGCCGAGCTGCGGTGGCGCCGAAATTGGCGCGCCCAGCCGGTCGCTGGTGCGCGTTTGACCCAATTACGGTCGACTCAGAGGTGAGGTGGTGGCCGGAGGCGTTCGTGGCGCACGCACACACGGTATAAGTTTAGGGCGTCGCCGAGTCTGCGCCAGAATGGCCGACGTGGCCGACGTGGCGTCCGTTTCACCTCGGACGCACAGCGGCTGTGTACGCGCACTTGACGCTGCGCCGCCTCCTCACGCGTATAATGCGGCGCGCACATTATGCCCATCGCATCTGCATGTGAAAGGCGGCGTCAGTGCGGCTTGCGGATGACAAAGCGGACGCAGAAACATATCCTGCCGATGGAGACGAAGCTGTGTGGGAGGCGAGATGGTCCGGAGACGGACAGCCGCCGCCCCTTTCACCGAGCGGCCCCGGCGACTTTGGCGTGACCTGACGGGTGACGGCGGTGAGGAGGGGTTCGCTGAACGGCCAGGCCTGGACGGCTCTGTGTCCGTGTGGCAACTGCGAGTCCGCCAGCCCGCCAGCCCGCCAGCCCGCCAGGCTGCAGAATGGCAAGATTTTAGTGTTTGGACAATACGAGAGCAAACACTCGTTGGCGTTTGCTCAGACCGCGCTGGCGCCGGGGCGGCGGCGGCGGCGGCGGCGGTCCTCCGCAGTCACCTCGCCGGCTGCCAGATGGGCTGCCAGATGAGCTGCCAGATCCACCCTCACGCGAGAGCGCCAG
The DNA here is from genome assembly GCA_030265075.1 of Balanus glandula. NCBI lineage: Eukaryota > Metazoa > Arthropoda > Thecostraca > Balanomorpha > Balanidae > Balanus > Balanus glandula. The sequence continues at coordinate 3,566 of JARBER010030109.1, read as the reverse complement.
GCAGCTCGGCCAGGACATGCCAGAGGAGGGGAATTAATGCGGTTTGACGTGCTCCACCCAGCCGCGCTGTCGAGTTCCGTGGACTGGAGGCGGCGGTCGGACGTCGTGTCCGGCTCGGCTCCGGCGTCGCTGTCCCAGCTCTCCCCTGCTCTCGGTAGAGGGCTCTGGTCCGGCGCGGTCAGTCGGTGGGACATCATCACCGCTCGCTGGCGGGCAGCGGCAGCCGCTGTCAGACGGGCGAGCTCGAGCCGTGTTGGTCCAGCTGGTTAGACGGCCCGGGACCGGCTTCGTGGGGGCGGGGGAGCCTCCGAGCCTCGCCAGTGCCGACCATGACCCCTTGATGCGTCTGCGAGGTGATCGTAACCCCGTGAAGCGTCCGTGAGGGGATCGTGAACCCATGAGGCATTCGTGAGGTGATCGTGACCCCGTGAGGTGACTGGGAGATAACCGTGATCGTCCTGAGGTGGCCGTGACGTGACGTCCTTGAGGTGGCCGTGAGGTGGCCGTGGGGTGGCCGTGGGGTGACCGTGAGGTGACCGTGAGGTGGTCGTGAGGTGGCCGTGAGGTGGCCGTGAGTTGACCGTGAGGTGACCGTGAGGTGACCGTGAGGTGGCCGTGAGGTGGCCGTGAGGTGGCCGTGGGGTGGCCGTGGGGTGACCGTGAGGTGACCGTGAGGTGATCGTGACCCGTGAGACGTCCGTGAGGTGATCGTGACCCGTGAGACGTCCGTGAGGGGATTGTGACAAGGTGGGACGCCCGTTCTGAGTCGGGGTGAGCTGATTAGAGCACTAGGCCACCGACTCAGTCCGCTGGAGAGACCAGCCACATCACGACGGCGTGTCGCGGAGCAGAAACGAGCAAATTCTATCGAAATGGCAGCGTGTTCTCGGATGGTGTGCATAAATAAGAGACTAAAACCACATAGACGTTCACGTAACCATACTCGTAACGGTCCACAGTCGTAGGAAAGCTCCAAGGCTATTCTTTGCGGGCGGCCGAAGAATTTCGTCTAAAAACGGACGTAACTCTCAGCCCAGTCGTAGCTCTTGCTCTTCCCGTTTCTGCGTAGATCCAGCTTAGTGGCGTCGGAGCGGCGAATGTGGCACAACAGGCGAGTAAGCCGCGCCGGCTCGGTGCGGACACGCCGCCGCGCTAAGCGTGACAAATCTGGAGAGCGGTGCGCAGTGTATCATCGCTGCGGCCGGCGTGAGTCGGTGTTCACCCGTTCGCCGCCGCGCCGGTCCGCCCCGTCGCTGTCGTTTCTGTCGCCCCCGCCACCCCGACTCGACGTCCAGTGGTCGGCTGTTCTGACCCGCTGTCTTTCTCTCGGCTGTTGCAGAGGTTCCTGCCATCCACGGACGACGGCGATCTGATGTGCCGCTTCAAAGAGACACTGGTACCCAGCAAGCGTAGTACCCGTGGTAGCAAGCGTAGCACTCCGCTCTACATGTACGAAGTCGACGAGCAGCGCCGCAAGAAGCGCGTCATCACCTTCTGCCACAAACAAGCGGCCACTCTGAGGCGACTGGCGGTTCTGCGGCGCCCAGAGCGTATCGCTCGTCGGCGGGACGTGCGGCGGCGGCGGCAGCGGCAGCAGCGGCAGCAGCGACAGCAAAGCGCTGGACAGCAGCGGCAGCGGAGCGCGGGCCGGCAGCAGGGCGCGCGGTTGCGGCACCAGGACGCGCGGTTGCGGCACCAGGACGCGCAGAGGCAACGGGGTTCCCCCGGCAGGACGCGGCACGGGCACCGCCTGCGACGAGCCGCGCACCAGCCTAAGCGCAACCGGCATCGGTGCGAGTACAAGTTCATGAAGGTAGAGGCCTAGTGGCAGAGGCCGGTGGACTGGCCTCAGCGCCACAGACTGACGGAGAGGCGGGCGGCGCGAGCGAGGCGCGCTCGCCACGCTCGCCGCGCCACGTACAAAGAGTGATAGGCCGCCCAGACTCTCGGCGGCCATTGTTATGTGACTGCGCGACTGCGCGCGGTGCCAAGTGTGTACGTGCAGTGTGTGCCATCGTTGTTTCACTCATGTGCTCTGTTTTGCTCAAAACCATCCCATGTGTGACCCGACGCAGCGGCGGGCTAGCTCGTTAATAATCATTACACGTCATAGTTGATCATCGCACTCGCCGGCTTTGCGCTTCAATGGGCTCTTAATTTCATTATTTCCCGCTCCACGGCGGCGGCCGGTTGAATATTTGGCGCGGCGGCGGCAGTCGGGCGATGAATTTGGCGCGCCAGGCCAGCTGCCGGCCGGAATCAATTTCCACTTTTCGGTGCTGCCCGTCAAAACAAAACCAAATTAGCCGGCTTCCGCGCGGCGCGTCAGCTCTCCGTGGCAGATGGGCGGGTTTAATTAGCGAAAACCGGGCGGCTGGCTGCGGCGCGCGTGTTGGCCGGCCGCGCGGCGGCTATCTCGGACCATCTCCGGCCGTCGACGCGCCGCTCCGCGGCTCGCCCGGTCGCCGCCGCCGTCAATAGCCGATTAAGGCGTTAATGGCGCGGCGTCGCGCGTCGCGCGGGACGGTGCGGCTCGGTCGTAACGGCTTAATCGCCGCGCGATCGGCGACACTGTCGCTCCGTTACGGCGTCTCCGCCGGCGGGCGCCGCGAGAAAACGCGCTCTCAGCGGCCGCGTCAGACGCTAACCGGCGCCGCACGAGCGCGCCGGTCTCGCCGCGCCGCGCGTGCGCGTCATTAGTGTCTGGTGCGGCAGCTGAGCGTCGCCGGCCGCCGTCGTCTGCCGCCGCCCGGCGCGCTAATGCCCGGGTGTTGGTGGCGTAATCGGCGCCTCTCTGGACACCGGCGATCGGCCGCCACGGTGTCAGGCCATCATTACAAATGGCGGCCACTTCCTCCGGTAAACAGCGCGGCGGCGTCAGCCCTTATTACCTACCCCTCACCCTCCCCTCTTCTCCGTCTGCCGGCCGGGCGCTGACGTATCAATTCACACGCCCCCTCCGCACGCCGCCCCTCTCCCGCCCCCGCCGTAAGTCCGCCTATCTCGCTCAAACATGCCGCCAACTGCCTTATCCGCCGCCGGAGGAAAAACGCGCCGCCGCCGCCGGTTTGGCTCGTTACCGCTGCTGCTGCGCGCGCGCTCCTCTGATCGCGGCGAGGGCGGCGCGTCGTCTCCGGCGCGGCCGCGCTGCGAGCGAGTCCGGACGACGGCGCCCATCCCCGGCGCCCAGACAGGAATCTCCCACCGTTGCACGGTGTTGTTGGAAGCGCGCTTCGCCGCTGCTGCGCGGCGGCCGCTTCGTGCCGATTGCTGCGCGCGAGTCGCCCAGGCGACACGCGCGCCAGACGGCTTTTAGGGTTGGCGTTTTTACGCTAAATCGCGCGATATTTTATGGCTGGGGATGGCGGCTGCGCTGGTTGCGTCGGCTCGTGTCGCGTGCGGCGGCGGCGACGGGCCACGTGCGGCGGCGCCCCTGCGCGCCCCGCGGCGTGGCCCCCGGCAGCGCCCCCGGCGCCGCCTCCGCCGCCTCGCGCTCACCCCCCCACGCGCACCCCGCGCCCCTCTCCACGAGAACACAGTATTTATTTCTTAAAAGTTGTATTGTA
>JARBER010029998.1:0-12447 GCA_030265075.1 Balanus glandula | reverse complement strand
ACAGTGGACAGTGGACAGTGGACAGTGGACAGTGGACAGTGGACAGTGGACAGTGGACAGTGGACAGTGGACAGTGAGTGGATATTCTTGATAACTGTGCGGAACGGAGGTTGCAAGTTCTGGTGCAGCAATGCTATTTTTTGCTGGACGGGCAACATTAAAACAGCTTCGCGTCACAACTCTCGATATACAATGTACATATTTACTTGCGCTCCGGGACTTGTTCTCTGGCCTACTCGGAAAAGAAGAAGACTGACGTCATACTGCATACTGTCATATCTGCATTCATATGACGTCATACTGTCATATCTGCATTCACGTATAGCTGCACACCGTAGGTGTACTACTTCTGACTTCACACGCGCAGAACCAAAACTCTGAACATTCGTTTGTGGCAACGAACGCTGCTGACGAGTGGCTCGTGGATAAAATAAATAGTTGGTGCTTTATGATACACCAGAAAACCGCTCACAAAACGTGAATTGCAAAACAAAATCATGACTGTTGCAAAAAAGGGAAGTGTCTGTACTTCAAATGTGCCAAATATGCTTCGTCACAGCACGTGGGTCTTCTGCTGTATCGATGCTGCTCATATTTTAGGCTAACGCTCTGATCCAAAGCCAATCGTGATATTTTACGAGCGATTCACCGAGTGCAGCCCACATTATCAGTTTCTTGGAAACTTCTGCGCGTCTATATCGCACCAAAAACGGAGCCACAGACATACAGTCGCTGCAAAAGCCACACAAACAGAGGCGGCGCGCGTCCCGCGCCGCGCGGCTGCGTCACACCCCGCACCGAACGGTTCTGTCGCGCTGACCGAACCTATGGCCCCCTCAGATATCTGCAGATCTGTTAAAGGAACTCAGTCACTTTATTATAAAATGTGATATACGAGTAGAACACCGTAGTTGGCGATAAACGAGCGAGCGTGAACTAAATATATGGTGAACTTGAACTCCATTGGGTAAGTATAGGGTGTCCCGAAATTGATTGCCTGCTGGTAATCTGATCGTATTCACCCTGTACTCCAAAGGAATAAGTGCAAGTGAATCATGACCATGCCTGAGCAGTATCAGCTGTCCTTGCTGGACAGCTGATCACGTGACCCAATCAAGTCACCTAAATTCAGCCAAGTTGAGTTTACAGGGGTCAATTTCTGAGAAGTACCATCTGTGCACAGAGCCAATGTCTACAAGATAGGAAAACATACTTTGTTGACGTGCCTCCATGCGGTTGACATGCTTAGCGATTATTTGAACTAGGCCAATGGTGCTGAGAAACTTGGTTATCCGACAGTATCAAATAAATTTGAATGCCTCGATTCAACAAGCGAGAATCACTCAATAAACACACTGGTCACAGGAACATAATCGCGCTGACTCGAGTGGCTAACATCGTGCTAGCCACCACATCCAAGAAAAAAAAAACAGGATAAGGAAAAATCGGCTATGAGACTGAATTCGAATGGTGAATTGGTGTCTCTTATGACTGTCTACAAAGTATATGCACAAATGCATGCACCTTAAGTCAAATAAGCCCCGCCGACATTCAATGACGTCGTAAGCACAAAAGCTGAAGAGAATGACCCTCGACCTTGAGCACAAAAATGGGACTGTCTAGGACTAGCAATGCCTTCTGTTTAGTGGTTAGTCTTTCTATCAACACACAGCACCAGCTGAACCCCTAGAAAAAAACGCGTCTGAGTCCTGAGCGCACATCAGCCCAGAAGTGCCTTTCATACACGACGGTTCACCCAAAATTGTGGTCTGGCCTATTAAGAGCTGCCTAAGGCATTTAGGGATATATGACGTCACCAAAGCTGGACCGTAGTGGGGGATTCCAATGCGGAGAATGTGCTGAAGAGAGTAGCGTCATCAGCAATGTAATATAAGCAAAACAAATGGTCTTTATCCACGTTAAAAAGTTTGGAAGGGATGTCAGAGGAGATTTCCAGCAGGATAAGGGTCCAGCTTCACAAGCGGCTAGGATTTGGAAACGGTGCCGTATCAGCCTCTTCCGGCTACAGGGGAAAAGCATATAGCCGGGCAACAGCTCTGATCAGCTGACAACAAAAATATTGTGAAAATCACGCACGGTGAGCTCGACATAATGTACCTAACTAACCAAAGTAAGCCATAGTCGGGCGCATCAACAAATGCATTGTAAAACATGAGAGCGGACCCACTGAACAATAGGTGACCGCGATGTCTGAGCCCCTGAGGGATGGTGTCCAAATAAGGGAAGGATACAGTGATACAGAAACCATTTGCTCGTTTTATAGTTATAGCACTGTGAACAGGTGGCAATCATTTTCGGGACACCCTGTAATTGTTCACATAAAAAAGGGTGAGCGTTCTTGCGCACGTGCGCTCGTGCAGAAAAATATGACTTTTGGAAAAGTATCGGCTGATAGGTAACTAACCTCACTCTAAATTTGAACATTTGGCTAAGCCGTAACTGAAATATAGAACATGGGTGTGGACGTGCGCACGTGCGCACGTGCGGAGGCACCCCACTCCAGACTTTTGGAAAAGCTTCGGCTGACAGGTCAATAATTACAAACTAAATTTGAGGTACCTCCCAGTGGTCTAGTCACTAATAATAGAAACATAATCGACTCAGCCGATACTGAGATATAGAATAGGTGTGTGCACGTGAGCACGTGCATAGTCAACTCACCCCTGACTTGTGGAAAAATCGCACCTAACGTGTCCCTAACCACACGTAAAACTTGAACACAATTACCCCAGCCGTTGTGGAGGTTTTACCAGAAACTAGAAAAAAAAAACTAGAAATAAATTGTTTGTTTTTTTGTTTCTGGTCGTGCTTAGGTGAGTCTTAGATAACAAGTTTAAGTAGTTATTGGTCCTTAAGAGTTGTTAAAGCATGATTTTCCGAAAGTGGCTTAGTCCTTTTAATCATATGGACGCAACGCAGATATAGCACACAAAAGCGCTAAGTGGATACACATTGATGACTGACATCGATTTTACTTTAATAAATATTGCTGATATCAATGCACATTGCACATATATGCTCCTGCAAGAGACATTTCCTGGTGATGTACTAATATAATGCTGGTAGAAACCTGTCATTCTATCGCACCGATATAATCTGCTTATTCGAGCCAATCATAGACCCACAGCCAAACGTGAGTCTTACGTGCATCTCAATGTGCATCCTGTGCATCCCATTGTGCATCCTGTGCATCCCAATGTGCACCCAGTGCAACGCTCGTCGAACATTGCATCACACGAAAACTGCCTCCCAAATACTTCCATAGCTTGTGTTATTTTCTGCTCATCCAATTGCAAATGTTAATAGAAAGTTAACGCCTACAACTTGAAACTCATATAAATCCTAACTCATCAGCCACCACCATCATTTTACTTGTATCTTGTTATATAACCACCGGTGCTGCATCGCCTGGAAGCCACATTGCAAATTATCAACAAAAAATCAAATAGGCAGCATGAGCGGCGAAAATTCTGGGAACATCGGGTGGTCGTGCAGCCATGCCTTCTGCACGCCGCACTGGCGAGAGATGTCACGACGGATACCGTGAAGGACCGAGTGACCGAGTCCCCCTGCACGTCAGCCCCCCCTCTCCGCCCCCCCCCCACTCTCTCTGGGTCGGAGTGGGGAGGGCGGCGTCAGTGCGGCCACCTGTCGACCACATCACGGGCCAGGTGACAGCGACGGGGAGACCACGTATATGGCGTCACGCGCTCACGGCTAGTGGTCGGAAGCCACAGGGCAGTGCAGTGTAGGCACCAAACAGTGTGCTACACAGTAGAGCCCTTCATGGGACATGTTTTCAGTTCCCATTCCATTCCATTCCATTCAGCCAGATCCAAAGCCGTTCCGTTCCATTTCCATTTGTAATTTGTACTCCCATTTCCATTCCATTTCCACAAAATTCAGCATATTTAACGGTTTTAGTGCTAAAAAATGATATGGTCAGTCTCATTACAATCCAATTCCGTTCCATTTCCATTAATTCCCCAAAGTTTCTCCCATTTCCATCCCATTTCCATTCCCATGGGGATTTCCATGGGAATTTCCATTCCATGAAGGGCTCTAATTGTCTGCCAACTAACTAGCTGGCAGTGACACAAACTATTTCCAATTGAAGGAAATGTTTCACCCAGTAGCGTCGTCATGTGAAGGCAAGCGGTGCATTGTCCCCACCTGTCCCACCCCACAACCCCCGGCTGCGGAACTCTTGAAGTCGAAACCAATCCGGGGCGATTTTGAATCAGCAAAAGATGGTGATAGGTTGACACTGGTGTCACCGACTGGAGTTGTTGGTCCGGACCCAGCACTCTCAGAAGGCGGTAACCGACGCCACGTTTCGCGGGAAGTTAACATTTATCGTTCATTTGTCTTTGCAGCTCAGTTAAAACCTAGTTTTCCAAAGCGAAAAAAACATACCGATTTCGCGCCACTTTGCGGCATTGCAAAGTCTTCGCAGTTGACTGGACTTAGCTGGAAAATGGCTAAGATTTGTTTCTGGTTACTCGTATGTATGTACATACATGTGATTAAGTGTATTGTACTGTATTACCGACAGTCGACACGAGATAGGTCGTAGTTCGGAGGCAAATTTGCGCTTCCAATCAAAATACCATTTTATGTGTCGCTTATTGAGTTTATTTGAGGAAATTTGTTAATGGATGATTATGTAGGAACTATAGTGTTGTATACAGTCAGACACAAAAATATAATAAACTGGTGCCTAAGATTAAAAATTTAAAATACATTTTAAAAACCGATACAAGCTTCAGCCGGCGTAAGATGCAACTGTTAGCTAATGTTTTTGTTGTATTCAATGTCTGTCAACTGTATAAAATCGACAGACATTGAAACAAGAAGGATTTAATATTTATGTTACATTTCATTTCGTAAGATTTTTTTTTTGAAAAACCCGCCTTTTGATGAGTCTTGCAAACAGCTTACAAACATCAATTCTTGAAGGAAGTGTGGAACTTTTATAAACTTAGGTTATCAACTTAGCTTACCGGTCATTTAAAGTGTAATACGCAACGCTCAGCTGGTTTTCCTGGTTTTCACTTACATATACCAACTTATATAAATGTTCAAGGTCATGAATATGACCTTGAACAAACGGTTGATATGATGGGAGAGTAGATGATCTTCAGTATCCCTGAAAATCCGATGGATATTATTTTAAAACCTCGGCAGCGGCTACATTTTCTGATATCTAACGACAGTAGTACCGTTCGAAATCCTAACACCATTATTTTTAAGGGGAAATAAAAAGACTCTTTTAAATAGTATTGCGTTATCTTTTTTAATCACAAGCTATAAGCAAAAATCATTTTCCTAAAATCCTTATTTTTGAGTTTGATCACCTTCGGAGTATAAACATATGAATCTTAGGTCAAATATGGGTGAATGCCGTAGACAGCAAATTTAAATGGCTATTTATTGCCAATTTCTGTTTGCTTCTAGCATAGTTTTTCAAAATATTTTGGGTTGTTTGGAGCAAAGACAAAAAACTGGCAACTTAACCTTTGTTGGCCTCTGTGTGCACGTGCACACGTGCAGAGACACTCCACAGTCCACTCCTGACTTTTGGAAAGCGTCGCCTGACGGCATCCTAGGAACACACAAACTTTGAACAAGATCGGCTCAGACGTTCCTTAGATAGGTATATAATAGAGGTGTGCACGTGAGAACATGCAGGGGAACCCCACCTCTTACTGAAGGAAAAGTTGCAGCTAAGGTACTACCCCTAACCCCATACCAAATTTGAGCACAATCAACCAATGCAAAGCGGCTCTCGAGTTCTCTGCAGGGGAGAATATGTCTCCCTCCAGAATATGCCTTCTTTTCTTGTTATACATCAAACTACATGATTTGGCGTATTGTGTGCGAACAATAGTAGCACCATGATTTTTAGTGTAGTGAATTCAGTGACTACACAAGATTGTGTCAACAAAACAAGCTAAACTTTTAAAGACCGCACAGAGAACACATGTCGTGTGTTTTATTATTTCACTGCAGTTAGTTGTGTCAGCAAAAGTGCGTGAAGGTGGCATGACGCCACGATATGCTATGAGGTGAAAAAGGCTAAACAATTAGGAGATTGTTGGTGATAAGTAAACACGGACGTTCAAAATATCTCCATTCAAGCGTAAGACACCAAAACACGAGCTCTTCAACCCACTCAGCTCACTTTCTGCAGCTGACGCTGTGTTTTGCACGACCACTCAGCACTCAAAACCTTCCCATCACCAGCATTACTTATTTTTGGGCAATGACCAGGCGTGTGCGTTCTGTGTTAAATAAGGCACGATTCTTCACCTGTAACAAAGTTGTATTTCTGCTGTGGATCTCTTAGCTTCATCATAAATACACTTTTACGAATGTTTTCAGCTTCCTCACAATCCACTTCTGTCCTTACTCCAACCAATGCATATTCTACTTCTGGTTGACAACCTCGCGAAAGAGCACCTGCGCCAGACTCTTTCGCGCCTCCATGGTCTTGGGGTCCACTTTGCCGGCCAGGGCAGAGCGTGCCACACGGGAAGTCTTGGGCCGCGCCTCTTTACCCTCTCCTTCCGCAGCCAGCATCTTCTCCCTCTCGTTCTTCTTCTTCAGGTGCAGCAGGTCCCGCTGCTCCCGCAGGTACTGCTGCCTCTTCTTCAGCTCTTCTGGAGAGATCCTGTCGGCAGAGGCCGGCGGCGCGCCCGCTGGCGTGGACGAGATGGACATCTTCATCGTGCTGCGAATCAGGTCCTGCTCTCTATCACGCCCCGCCTCCAGCTGCTGCTTGGTCTGCGGCGTGCTGACGAGTGCCTTCTCCAGCGCCTTTGTTTTGTCGTCCATGCGGGACTCGTCTCGCTTCTGGTCCTGAAGGGATCGACGGGTAACCTCCTCCAGAATGCGGCGCTCATGCTCGTTGACGTCCGCAGGCTGGAAGCTGCTTGGGACGATGCCGTGGCGCTGCTGGAGAAGCTCCAGCGCCTGCAGTTGAAGCTCAATGTTAGTGCGCGTCATCATGCGCACGAACATGTCGAAATCGTTGGCGGCCCACAGCTGTTCGAACTGCAGGTGATGGAAACTGGTCTTCATCTCTGCGGCAGGCTTGGTGCAGGCCTTCTCGAACTGTTCCGGCGTGATGCCTATGTCATCCATGTACGAGCCCAGCATTCCATCGACCAAAAGCGTGTAGTCGTGGTGGATCTTTTGGTGGGCCTTCCGGTCACCGCCCTCAGGCTCGAACGTCATCGACTTCTCCTCGATGAAATTAATTATCGGAATGTTCCAGATTGGTCCGCGCAGGAAGTTCACCAGCGAGTCGAATACCCAGGCGCAATCGTCTTCAGACTTTTTGGACATGCTGGAGGACTTGAAAGCGGATGACAGGACACGAACAGCTTCGGAGTCTGTCGGGCGGAGGCGGGAACCACTGGAAGCGCTGGACGACGTATCGTGTCCGACTGACGAACGACGGTATCGACGGCCGCCCGCTCGTCGCTCGTCGGTCGCGACATTCCTTCGCGACAGGGGCGGCGTCAGGGAGTCGCCAGCACTGCGTCGCCCTCGCTCTCGCCCCTCTCGCTCTCTTGCTCTCTCTCTCGCTCTCTCTCTCGCTCTCTCTCTCGCTCTCTCTCACGCTCTCTCTCGCTCTCTCTCTCGCTCTCTCTCTCGCTCTCTCTCTCTCGCTCTCTCTCTCGCTCTCTCTCTCTCTCTCTCGCTCTCTCGCTCTCTCTCTCTCTCGCTCTCGCTCTCGCTCTCGCTCTCGCTCTCTCTCTCGCTCTCTCTCGCTCTCTCTCTCGCACGCACACCTACACACACATCTACACTTTTATTGGGGTATATATAGGTATTGGGATAAATAAAGGATCTATTGGGTTAAATATATTGGGATAAATATTTTGTTTAGGAAAAATATAGAGGGATAATTGGTAAATATAGGGGTTATTGCTGTGTGTTTTAGATTGGATGTATGACTGCATTGCTGTATATAGGAAGTACCATTGAACTGTTTGTGATGTTTGGGTTGTTAGTTTTCGAGATGCAAAAAGAGGGCGCAGGTGCACACCACCACTGACTATTGGAAAAGCGTCGACTGACTTGTCTCTAACCATACACCAACTTTGAACACAATCGGCTCAGCCGTTCTTGAAGTGAATAGCGGTGTGCACGTGCGTACGTCCAGAGGTATCCCACCCGGGACTTTAAGAGAAGCATTGGCTGAGAGGTCCCTGTCCACACATCAAATAGAATACAATCGGCTCGGCCGTTCCTGAGATATAGAATAGGGGTGTGCACGTGAGCACGTGCCGAGTCACCCCACCCTTGACTTGTGGAAAAGTCGTCCCTAAGGTGTCTCTAACCTCACACGAAATTTGAACACAATCGCCTGAGTCGTTGTGGAGTTTTTTTTCTAGAAACTACCTTTGAACACCTCACACGACACGCGTAGTGGTAGTCCCAGTTTGTGATAGCACATGTTGGTCACTTGTCTCGATCAGGGTAGGTGGGATGGGGCTGTTCAGCAAAGAAGACCACGCCTTGTCAATTGGAAGTGAGGTTGCAATGATATTAGCGGCTCAAAACCATGGTCACGGGCCGGGTTGGGTTGGTTTGGGACGGGTTGGGCTGCACAAAGCACGGAAGAAAGAGCGAGCGCTTCTCGCTCGTTTTCGCTCACATGCCGAGCTCGTTAATTAGTTATTCAGTCTCGGCGCACGGTCGGAGGTGTGTTATTGGCAGGCGTTACACCGGTGGTTAGAATCGAATCAGCTATAAACCCGCTGGTCATGCTCAAATGCCTAGCTCGCCGCCATTTATATCTGTCAGCAAGATAACGCAAAATATGGCACTGACAGCAAAGTTCAAAAATGAACCCGATTTGTCTTTCTCTTTAGCGACTAACGTGTCTCAGGGATGATAGGCATCAACGGCAAGTGGTGACAGTCTGACCAGCGACCTCAGGCAGACGTGTTCCCTTGGTGTGGCGTGTGGTGTCCCCCCCCCTCACACACTGCTAACCGCCGCGTGTGTGGCCGTGTGACAGACCGCGTGTGTGGCCGTGTGACAGACCGCGTGTGTGGCCGTGTGACAGACTGCGTGTGTGGCCGTGTGACAGACCGCGTGTGTGTGGCCGTGTGACGGATGGTGTCTGCCGTGTGACGGACGGTGTGTGTGGCCGTGTGACAGACCGCGTGTGTGGCCGTGTGACGGACGGTGTCTGCCGTGTGACGGACGGTGTCTGCCCGTGTGACGGACCGTGTGTCTGGTCCGCAGCACACCTGGCTGTTCGGTCTGCTGGCGGCGGTGCACGGCGCGGCGGCCGGACTGCTGTTCCACCAGGCGTACCAGTACAGCCACCAGTACCTGTACCTCTCGGCGTGGACCCGCAGCTGGACCACGGCCGCCGCGGTAAGTACCCACCATCGGGACAGGTACGGAGCTATGTGCAACATACATACATACATACACCTGCCGGGCGGCCGGACCGGCGGCCGCCACTGCACTGGGGTGCTGGCCAGGCTGTATCCCAGCCCTACCGGAGCAGCCTACCGCCCTCTTATATACCCGCTTATGACCGTTGCACGGGTTGCATCGTTGCATCGCTGTCCATCATCTTTCCACGTACGCTATCAGATGAAGCTTATAGAAAACATTCCCAAGCCCAGATAAGACAGCCAGCGGTGCGGGAGTGCGGGATCTGCACGGACGAGATACCCCTGCGGTGGCCCGGCGGCCGTGTGTCCCTGGCCCGTCTGTCCGCCGGCTGTTTCCTCGGAGGTGCGGCCCGAGTCTGGCCGGCGCAGCATACCTTCCATACCAGCCCGCGGTGGTCCGGCGGGCCGGGAAGGGTTATGTTCGCCTACTGCCTCCGTCTACCCAGGCGCTAATTGGCCTGTCACTGCCGGCTCCGATCACCAGATCAGTTCAAGGGCACGCGTCTTATCTGATCGAGGTGTCGGGTTATTGAAATTAGCACCCACTTTCCGCACCTCCAACAAAGGAAGGGTTAAGTCTGAATGACTTTTGCAGTAGACGCACATACGGCGTCTGCCGGCGTCGCTGTTACCGCCCGCGGCGCGGTCCTCCGGTTCCGCTATGGAAGGGTTCCTCCGCCGCGCCCGTCTGCTGACAAAGGGTTGCCGAACAATGGCCAGCCCTTTGCGTGTACCTGGCGACACTTTTACGGCGTGTGTGCAGCGTCCTGGCAGTAGCCGTTCATACTGGGACCAGCGGTTATACGGTCCATTAGAGTGGAGTTTCCCAGAAGAACTATTAGCCATTTACCATGGACTTATTCAACACTGCTGCCAATAATTTTGAACGTTCTTTGGCATTTCTGACGTCTACTCCTCCATAGTATTTACGCGCTGTCTGTTGAAGTGTTAGCAAAATGGGATTATGAGTTTAAGAGATTGTTTAATCAATATGTGCTTATACAAAGCCATCTGAAAGCAATATAGCATGTCTGAATAAAATACGCGTCCAATGACCGAGGCGTTTGTTATGTGTGTGTGTGTGTGTGTGTGTGTGTCTGTGTGTGCCGCAGGTACTGTGTCTGCTGTCGGGCTGCTGCGCGCTGCTCGTGTCGCTGCTGCCCCGCTGGCTGCCGGCGTCGCAGTACAGTCTGATCCGCGACATGTCGACGCGCTCCACGCTGCTGTCGGCGGCCGGCGGTGACGGCTGGGACTACCACCACCCGCAGCCCGAGCCGGCCGACGGTCTGAACAACGACGCCGCCGACTCGCAGCACTACCTCGTCAACAACCCCTACATCCAGTGGCACGTGGAGAACGGCACGTTCTACCTGCTGCCCGACTCGCTCCGCCAGCAGCTGCGGCGGGATAGCGAGCTGCCCCCCGCGGCCAGCACGTGACGCAGCCGGGGCCGGACGGCTGCCGACGGCGCCTCCCCCGGCCGCCGGCTCTGTGTCGGCTGAGTCACAGTGTCAGACGGCCTGTGTCGGCTGAGTCCGAGTGTCAGGCAGCGTGGCGTGGACACGGCCGCTGCCGATCTGCGGCCTCCCCGTCGGTCGCCGCCGGACCGGCATCGGCTGCCCCGCAGAGGTGCCCCGGGCAGCCGCGCCGTCCTGCGAGGCCTCGTGTCTGCCGGCGGCCGCGCGCCCGGCCAGAACCGGCTCCCTCTATACGGTCAGCTGCTGGCTCCCTCTGCAGACGGCCCGGCCCGGCGGAACCGTCACCGGCCGGGCCACCGACCTGGCCTGCCCCTGGTCGGAGGGTCCGTCCTGCCGACCTGACCTGACCTGACCTGACCCTGGTCAGAGGGTATGTCCTGCCGACCTGGCCTGCCCTGGTCGGAGGGTATGTCCTGCCGACCTGACCTGACCCTGGTCAGAGGGTCCGTCCTGCCGACCTGACCTGACCTGCCCCTGGTCGGAGGGTCCGTCCTGCCGACCTGACCTGACCCTGGTCAGAGGGCATGTCCTGCTGACCTGACCTGACCCTGGTCGGAGGGTATGTCCTGCCGACCGGACCTGCCCTGGTCGGAGGTTCTAGCTGGCAGAGTCGTCCGGACAGGTCTCGCGGCCCCGCAGGCCTAGCCTCAGCTTCGTCCACCTGGGGCGGCCGTGTCTACCTCAGACTGTGAGCTCAGCGGATACGTTGACCTCTTAGGGTGTGGACGATTGAACTATCTCACCGTGCTATCCTGCATGCTCTTCCTTGCACTATTTCAAGCTATAGTCGTATTTCAGACACTTATTCCTATCGCTATCAACGTGTCTCTTATAGTGTGCCGTATGCTGGTGATCCACCCCCTCGGGCTGGCGAGTCCGTGGCACTGGCCGGGGTTCAGGTTCACACCTCAGTGGCCGGCCTCCCTCCGCGACTCCCGTCTCCGCGGGCGGTCTCGGCAGCGGTGAGTGGTTCCCTCACTGCCGCCCTGGCTTCAGCTCCGCGTGGCCTCGGTGGTGTCCCGAGGTTCCGCGTGGCCTCTGTGGTGTCCGGAGGTTCCACGTCACCTCTGTGGTGTCCGGAGGTTCCGCGTTGCCTCTGTGGTGTCCGGAGGTTCCGCGTGGCCTCTGTGGTGTCCGGAGGTTCCGCGTTGCCTCTGTGGTGTCCGGAGGTTCCGCGTGACCTCTGTGGTGTCCGGAGGTTCCGCGTGACCTCTGTGGTGTCCGGAGGTTCCGCGTGGCCTCTGTGGTGTCCCGAGGTTCCGCGTTGCCTCGGTGGTGTCCCGAGGTTCCGCGTTGCCTCGGTGGTGTGCCGAGGTTCCGCGTGGCCTCTGTGGTGTCCCGAGGTTCCACGTGGCCTCTGTGGTGTCCCGAGTTTCCGCGTGGCCTCTGTGGTGTCCCGAGGTTCCGCGTGACCTCTGTGGTGTCCCGAGGTTCCACGTGGCCTCTGTGGTGTCCCGAGGTTCCACGTGGCCTCTGTGGTGTCCCGAGGTTCCGCGTGGCCTCTGTGGTGTCCCGAGGTTCCG
>JARBER010029997.1:0-19527 GCA_030265075.1 Balanus glandula | reverse complement strand
GCAGAACGTGTTTTTTTCGTAAGACGTAAGTTTCATGTGGAAACAAAATGCGGGACACTTTTTTGAATCACCCGGTATATCTTGGCAATACAATAATTGGCCTGATTTGACCTGATGTCAGCTGGGAGGGTAGGTGAGATCACCTTGCCGGCGAGGCTGTCGGAGGAGGCGTCCGATCGGCGCCGGTGCAGGCTGGGCAGCATCTCCCACTGGTTGGTGGTCGGGTCATACCGCTCACAGCTGTTCAGCCTCGACCGACCATCGTAGCCGCCCATCGCGTAGATTTTGGAGTCTGAAACAGACAAACAGTAAATGTTATCGCCCAAAGGTTAAAAATGCATTCCGACATGACAAAAAGTGAGGATGTCCCTGAATTTTTTATCTTAGTTTTTTTATTATCATTATTGATTGCAGTGTAACAGATGAATCTTAAAAATAAATGTAAAGCAACATCAGTTCTGTGGTATTTTTCAGTATTTTCTGTTCACGTGGAATATAAATAATGAATGATGCACGTCATCATTATAATATAAATTATTTAAGACACTTGTGCAGCAGCAGCCGACACCTAGGGCTAGGCGGCTTTACTAACCCAGGACGCACGTGCTGACGTAGCAGCGCGGCGTGTACATGCAGGCGCGCTCCGTCCACGCCTTCTTCACCGGGTCGTAGCAGCGCACCGAGTTGAAGTGCTCGTTGCCGTCGAAGCCACCGATCATGTACACCATGTTGTCGATCACCTCCAGGCCGTGGTACGCCCGAGGCCTGACGTCCACGTCCATCGACAGGAACCACCGGTCCGCCCTATTAAAACACAGCCAATTTGGGATGCATGTAACTCTTGGTTCGTCAGTTCTCCATCGATGAAGGAGTGGAAATACGATGTTTTTCTGGCAAAAGCAAATTTTATGTGTTAGATATAAAGGCTCGAACTTTTCGTTGCATTAGCCTTTTTCGCAATGCATTTTTGCGCTGTGAGAATAACTTCAAAATGATAAATTTTAACATGTTTTTGTAAACAAGCTTCAGGATGAGCTTTTACATGTTTTGTTTAATGTTCTCCACGAGATAATTTCCAGCAAAAGAATCGCATGTAAAAGTTTATCTTGAAGCCTGCTTACCAAAAAATATATATTTCCATAATTTGAAGTTATCCCTGCAGCGCAAAAAACTGTTGTGAAAATGGCTAATGCAAAGAAAGGTTTGACCCGTTATACCCATAAGTCTTATGTACAAAGGCATAAAATCCTCTACAACATCCCTTTTGTTATACCCTACATAAAGTTCGCTTTCGATAGAAAAGCATGGGATGTTCACCCTAGCCGTTTTCACTAATAATTTTTCCGCTGCTGAGAATAAGAAGTTTTGCTACGTTACCTTCCGAATGAATTTTTAGTTGTTATTTTTTTTAGCTAAAAACGTTCCCCATATTTTTTGATAAGTTGGTAAGAAATTATTTTGTTTTGTTTTACATATGTGAGTTTTGGTTGTAATAAGCAAGATAGGGCTTCAATTTAACTACTACTATTTTAACCACTTAACTACTAATTTAGCTACTAAACTACCAACTTTAACTCCTAGCTACTAAACTTAAGATTTAAAAACATTGTGTGGCGATTGTGGCGTGAGAGTCACCACTATCGCCACGAAATGTTTCTCGCCGCCGATAGGCCGTGCGTGCCGCACGCACATAGACAAAGCCAAGCCGCATAGTCCGGCCGCCTGGTAATCCAGCCTTCGGCCTCGGTACAGAGTTGTGAGCTCGGTACAAAACAAAACTGCCACAAAAACTAAATCATTAGCCGTTTTCACGATGGATTTTTACGTGGCTGAGAACTTCCTTATTGATAATTATCTTATTGAGATTTTAGTATGGATGTTAAGTATATTATACCTTTAAAGAAAAAAACTGATTTGGGCGAGATCAATACTATACATTAATAAGGAAATCTCATTTTGTAGATATAATCATAAGAGTACAATATAGCACATATTCAAAAAAAAAATGCATTTAATAAATTGTTCGATCTCATACTATATCAGACAACTTCATGGCTGTGGCCGTTTTGGACACACCTGTCCGTCGTGACTCAGGGTTTCTACGACTTTGTATGATGCAGAGGACTGTAGAGGGCGCCAACAGATAGAGAGCAAACAACACAGAGGGCACTACCTGACGGTGCCATCTGTGTATTGATACAGAGAGAAAACCATATAGACGGTAGCACCAGACGGCACCATGTACGAAATCTGCAATACTGAGACTGCGTATATGCGCAGACTGAGATTGCGTATATGGGCGTATTTTAGTTTGTTGATTGTAAATAGATGGAGTAATCTGGCATCACAACTAACTTTTCAACCCTTTTCATGTTTAATACAACGAAACCTTATAATTGTAAACAAATGTTTGTCTTGCTAACGTATTACAAAATAACTGGGAGCGTTTCTGGCAAAAATTGCATTTGAAAGTTATTCCTGAAGCTTATTTTCTAAAACCTCAGGGAGCAGACTAAAATTTCAGTAAGATAATTATCAGTAAGAACTTCTCAGCCACGCAAAAATCCATCGTGAAAACGGCCATTGCTAATTATGAATAATTACTTCGGATGATAACCAATTCCTTCTGAATAAGGTCTCTGATTCCTGCAAATTATTTTATTTAAATCAGGCTTAATAAGGTATTACATGTTTACGAGAACGCGCGAAAATCTCGCTCGTCCTATCTTGGTATATGACGAAAATCTGAGTATGAGTGGCCCTGCCCGGCCCGACCCGGTCCAAGGTCACGTTTTTTTAGAACTAATATCTCTGCAACCGTCTTCCGATTAACAAGCAGTCTTCTTTGCTGAGCCCTGAGGTTTGAGACGAATGCTGACCCATGTGAGTGGATATCACTGCGTGTGGCGCGTGCGGCGTGAGGGGTGTCGAAAAAAAATTTCTTAGAAAAACTCCACAGTGGCTGAGCCGATTGTGTATAAATGTGGTGTGGCTAGGGACACCTCAGATGCGACTTTTCCTGAATTCAGGGGTAGGTACAAGTGCACGTGCGTATGTGGTTACCCGTATTCTATATCTAAGGAACAGTTGAGCCGATTGTGTTCAAAGGAGGCAATATGCAGGCACAATGAATGCGCTGGGGTACGGCTTTTAAATTGGTCGTGTTGGCTGAAATGGAAGGTGAAACAAGCATCCACATATCAACCCCATTGGAGGATCACAATAGAGTTTGGATACTCATCAACGAAATAAGGAAACTTCTAAAAGACTGTTAACAAAAGCTTTGACAGGGGCGTTGAAACTCTTTTGAGGTTGTGGGGTCAACAAGAGCTTTGTTAACTTTGTTGTGGGGTCGATGAGCACGATACGGAAAAAAAACATTTCCGTATTTGTTTTCACCGCAGGTATTCTTACCGTCGAAAATGGGGCAAAACTCCAATGATGCAAACTCCGAAGCCCGAAAACTCCGGGCTTGTTATGCAAAGTCGAGTGATTATGTGTACAGTTTCGGGGGCGTCGACCCCAAAGTTCCAAAGTGGTGGGGGCGAATTGACCTCATTGCCATCACGACTCCAACGTCGCCGAGCTTTGACACCAGTAATGGTTCTCGAGCACACTTAATTGATTTGGGAAATGTGTTTATGAAACTCTCAGAGTGCTATTGGCGGATTTTAATATCTTGAGACCGTTCTCCGGTCTTGCTTGCTTGTCAGTGTTGATGTCAGTGGACAAATATACTTGCGATTTGTTAGAAAATAAAGTGTAATGCACCGAGTAACCTTTTTTTTTGCCTTTTTTGTAACCTTTTTTTGGCTTCTGGTTATTCTTTTCCTGCAGTTACTTTTAGCTTACATAAGAAATAGTAAAAAAAGTCATCACTTCGCCACTATTAGAGCCACTTTTTCG
Organism: Balanus glandula; assembly: GCA_030265075.1. Lineage (NCBI taxonomy): Eukaryota > Metazoa > Arthropoda > Thecostraca > Balanomorpha > Balanidae > Balanus > Balanus glandula. Next base: position 15,621 of record JARBER010029997.1, on the reverse strand, counting down.
ACACACAAGCGGAAATCCCCAAAGTTAAAGATGTATTTCGGTTCAGATTCTTAAATTGTGTAAAATAAATTGTGTTAAATTGTGATAGCTGACATCAATGTTAGGTATGGCTCATTGTAGATGAGAATTGCGCCATTATAGCATCACGTAACGGTAAAAAAATCGATTGAATAGTACACACTTAACACACTTACACACTTAAGTATAATTATAGCACGTCTAATGTATTTTAGTTTAACCATCGGAGCATTTCACTTCGTGTTAATTTTTAACCAAAATTGTTCACCTCACAGTGCAACCATATAAGTTCCAACATGCTTAGCGCATTACGTGACAACAATAGCTGTATATACACAGCTCACCTGCTGTTTCATACGTCAGTAGCGTATACCTGACATCGTAGGTCTCGATGAAGCAAGTCGGGCTTCCAGCAGTCCATCCTCCAACTGAGAGGAGAATCTCATGCGGCTGCCTGGGTCTCGCAAGAGGATGAGTGAGGTCCACTTCCATGTCATCCGACGAGTCAAACTCCGCCAGGAAGATTGACGGTCCGTACAAGGCTGCTTGTGCATCCTGCATGTCATACAATAGCCGTTTTCACAATGAATTTTTGCGCTGTGAGGATACCATTTGTAAAGTTTTGAAGGTTTTTAAGGGGCTCTGTCGCTTTTGGGAAGTCATGCTAAGCCTGCAAGTCACTGGGGGCTTTTTCGTAGCCCCCCTGATGAATATCTAGAACTTCTCAAGAACCAAAACAGATATCAACGCTCAAATGCTAGTACCTGTCCGGCCATTGATTTTACACCTCTTTGGCGACTTGTTTTTAATTGCATATCTTTTTTTAGATATAACAGATTTTTTGACGTCACTATAGACGATTTTTACACCAAAATCAGCTTAAGTTCAACAGGCAGTACAGAGGTCGTATGGCAAGTAAAATAGAATACAAAAACGTAGAATGATAACAAATGTGAAGAACTACAAGATCGCAGTCTTATATTTTGTTGCAAATTTTGGTTTTTGATCCCAGAAATGTCAAAAAAGTGATTTTTGGGGGCAAATTGATCACAAAATTAAGATTATCAAAGATATTGAAAAATCCCGAAGGTATGTAATGTAATTTCCTATGAACAATGAACACGTTAAATTTAAAAGGAATCTATTTTTTTACTGACGATTTGCTCCCTAAGTATGGCCAATAATGTCGTCATGTTTTGAAAGTGCGCTTTTGGCGTGTTAGACCAGATAAGGCAAAATATGCGACAACGTAGTTTTTTTCTGGGACAAAACCGTTTTAGAAAATGTCCTCCATATTCAAATTAAGCATTTTAAAAATTTGGCCTGATGTGACCTGACCTTGACCTGAATGTGACCTTATTCTCACTACAATAAGTTAAAATCGTCAGGTGATGATTCTTATTGAAGTATACGTGAAAAGTGATATATTTAGCATGTTTTGCTCGACTTCGTTATACTTTTTTTTCGCATATTGACCTTTTGTGACCGGACTTTGACCTTGACCTTTTGCCAAAAACCTCCTTTAGGTCATGTGGGATGTATGTCATATTTTGGGGAGCACTCTGGGAGATATTCGTTGCCATCGAATGCTTTGAAAATAAAGTATGGTCAATAAACTTAAATAGTTCGATTTTGACTTTTGATCTGACCTGTGGCGTCATCGGTGACTTCCAGGTTCACACAAGTTATTTTCTGTTGATGAAATTTCCGGGGATATCCATTGCCGTTTGATTTGGTGCGATCGTGCAATTGGTTCCGAAGGTATGAGGGGGCTAACCTCCCCCCCCGTGTGTCGTGTTACACAAAATACGCCAGTGACTGCGGGGTTAAGCAAGTCCTAAGGACCAATAATACTTCTTAAATGTCATCGAAGGCTCTCCTAAGCAGCGCAAATAACAAAAAACAATAATGTATTGTATAAATTAAAGTTATCTAAAAAATGCCTACGATTTTGTCAAGTGCTTATATGTAGGTGTGTATAGAAGCTCTGAGAAAAAAGCACCATGTTCGGCGTGGTAGACACATTTTCGTATTGCTAATGCAAAGCTTGCTTTGGAAAACTAAACAAGAAATGGTAGCAGGGTCCATGGTAAGAGAAAACCTCTGCCACAAGCAGATAGTCAATGCAATTTGGATCAATAACGTTACTCAGAACAATAAAGTCACTCTTTGGAACAGCAAAGTATATTTTCTGTGAATTATTGATCAAAATCTGGCTTAATGAGGTATGGTGTGTTTTTGTCATTATATATTTCGACAAAAACCTAACCTAAAAATAGAGATGTTCACAGTACCTGTACAACAATGCAATCATTGTAGTAGTGGTTGCACATTTTTCAAACTTATTTGATTGCAACAAATCGAAGTTTGAACGATTGTTCAGGACGTCTGGGCGCGAATTAAAAAAAAATCAGATTCAGATTCAGATGCAATTGCTCTGTATTATATCAAATTTAATAATAAGCAGACGGAGTCCCTTAAAAGTTTTGGTGTTTTGAGCTTCAGAATTAACTTTACATGCATTTTTATAGAAATGTATTCGATAAATGTTTACTTGGAAATATTTCTAGCAAAATCTTGCATGCAATAGTTCGTTCTAGAGCTTATTATTGACTAAAACATCAAAGCAAAATATCCTTAAAAATATTATTCTCATAGCACAATCATCATAGCAAAATATTGCATGCAATAGTTCATCCTAGAGCTATATTATTGACTAAAACATCAAAACAAATATCCTCAAAAATGCTATCCTCATAGCAAAATCCTCAAAATATTACATGCAATAGTTCATCCTAGAGCTATATTATTGACTAAAACATCAAAGCAGAATATCCTTAAAAATGTCATCATCATAGCACAAATATATCGCGAAAGCAGCCAACAGCCGTTTCACGATGGATTTTCGAGCTGTGAGGATAACATTTTAAAAAAGTTTTAAGGTTTTGATGTTTGGTTAAAAATTAACAATGCTATCCTCACTCAAAAGCCTATCGTAAAAAACGCTTATATGATCGTGTTGTCAATAATATTATCTTAATTGGAGTTCTTAGTCCTCATAATTTAAAACATTGTAATTCCTTTAACCCTCGCCATACAATTTCTCACTTTTGCCCTACAGGGGTCCCAAAAAGACCCCTACTTACTTTTGAACCAAGCAACATAGAGAAACGTGGAAAAACCAGCGTGCTGCTTGCCGTGAGGCTAATCTAACGGTATCCGACATTTTTTTTTGTCTCAGATCATTTGGTGACCTTGGCCACCTAAATGACTTCAGATTGATGATGTCTCAAAATAGCAGTTGTATTCACTCGTTCGTCGCTGCCAAAGTCATGCGTATAAAACTATTCTTTTTCTCGTCAAAATAGTCGCCGTTGTATTAGCTATCTGGCCATGTATAGTTCTTTAGGTTTGTTCCGGTAAATGATCTCCTAGGTAAAGAATATCGTCCGCAATGTTGATATTTACTATGTATTTTTCATTACAGCACATACACAAAGCGGAAGTATAACTTCCGAGCAAATAGAGATAGAGAGATGCCTTAAGCTGGAATATGCTGCCAGTTATGAGGGAAATCAAACGGTATCCCATTTTCTTGAGTCAGATAGCTTTGGGGTCAGATTAATGGCTCGATGTGTAGAAAACAGATTAAAGCAGTGAATATGCACTGTCAGAAACATACACATTTAGAACCTGTCAAATGCAAATACAGATACATGTTTCTGGATCACTTTTGCCTCGGAATTGAATAAACATTATTTATTCGTGTCCGATCCAGAAAAGTAAAAAAGGTGATAGCAAAAAATGACGTCACGTTATTTTTACATAAAGAGCAATCAGTCAGTACAAAATAAGGATGTTGCTTCGAAATTTTGTACAGTGGTTGTTTTTACTAAGATTTCTTACATATATTTCGTTTTTTAAGAATTAAGTTTTGATTTGATAGTTTAAAAAGTTTTTTTTAAAATTTTGTAAGTCAATATTCAAAATTTGTAAAACTCGAGATTGAAATATTATAGCCATTGTCATTTAAAATCTTCGAGCGTTGACGGTTTGCATTTTAGTTGAACACTTAATTTGATAGATTTTACAAGCCTTCGTCACTTTTCGCCAAAAGTGACAACACACGACGTCATCAAAATGTCATTTTCTCCAAAACTGTGTAACGAATTTAGATTAAACTTTGTAAGCAGACATACAAAATTGTTGTTATCTCAGCTGTCCAAAATTTTAAAACAGATGCGATTCTTGCGTGAACAGCTATGCGAGAAAAACCTCCGGGGCGTCGTTTTAGGATCCCTAGGGCGAGGGTTAAGGCAAAGCAACATTTGAGGCATGCTTAGTTTGACATGCATGATAGCTATTCAAAATGTTCATGACTTACCTGATTATCTGCTATGAGACGATGATTCCAAACATCTTTTGACAGATATCGATAGTTCGTCAGTCCAAAACGGACGCAGTTAAGAAGCGATGGAAGCCAGCGTAGTCTCTCGTCTCTTTTGTGTTCAATCCATGACACGACCGTTTCAAAAACCAGCTTTTCACTTTTGACGTTTAGCTTGTCATCAGAAAGAAGGTCCTCAAGGTCCGATGCAGATATTTCTGCAAGCTCTGAGCTTTTTTGGATCACTTCAGGGAAGTTGACCAGCGAATAGTCCCGAGCCACTTTTTCCAGATTAGCACATAGATAGTCTTTAGAAAACTTACAGACACCTAGACTGTTGGATGGCTTCAACCCTTTGATGAGAAAGTCACAGCACTGACTTACGACTCCTAGGACCCCTAGACGATCTGATACGGGCAGAAGACGCCCGACGTTTTCATGAGTGACGTGGCAGATACCTGTATAAGCGTAGTCTACGATTAGTCCGAGCAGTTCACCAGAAATATCCCGTAGCGTTGCGTCGCTGGTTTCAGGGTCACCCTGAGTCAAACTGTTGATGAACAGTGCTTTAAAATAAGGACTGACTACAGCCAATATAGCCCGATGAACATAAAAAAGGCCTCCATCTTCAGTACGGAGAACACCATCACACAGCTGTCTTTGTGATCGCAATTCCGAAAGCACTTCTGTCACGTCAGATGAATATCTGGCCGCCATGCAATGGTGTTTCTGTTCTTGATTTTTCTCCGTAACGCAGCGTTTTCGACGTTTTCTGGTGGGCTCTTCAGCTTCACAAGGGCATGTCGGCACGCGCGAACGGGTACTTCGAAGTTCTCTGCTCGGACGCTCCATTCCAGGGCCATTTCATGGTGACCACATGGCCATAATCAACCTATTCCGAAAAAAGACTTTCAATTTATCAGAGACATTTAAATTTTGATATTGGCGCGTGAAAAAATCTGTCAAAGAATATGACAAACTTTGTGGTATACTTCGGAGCAGCAGACTTTTCCAATTGATTTCTGATTCACTGCTTGTGACCTTTACCTCTTCGGTAAAATAACTGTGACAACTATACCGAAAATTCAAATACTGGCGGTTATCTGGCTGATGTTAAATGCTGTATTATATTTCGTCAGTATGAAGAAATATAATACCAACTTTTTTTTCAGATGAAATAACATGGAACACATTGCAACTTAAATAATAATATATCTCTCAAAAGCCAGATAAAGAATGGATATCACCATTTAGTCAGCCCCTTATATTTCGTTAGTATCTTTCGCAGTAAAAAAACTGGTCTTTCTTTTTGTAACTCATTTGCCAGAATGACAATGCTTTAGTATGCATGCTTACTCACTAGGGCTGCCTCTTAGTATGCTCTGTAGTATAGCCATAGAAAAATCAAAAGCTATTAGATGTTTCTGAAAGTCATGTCGCGCAAACAGCCCACAAGTTCATCATCCTAAGCGATAGTATCTTTTTGCAACCATACGACGCTATTGTCGTGTCGACCCCTGTGACTTGTCCGCGTGCTGATGACCTCTAGTCACACCTCGAATAGCGAGTCACCATTCCAGCGGCGGACGGTGCTGCTCCATTGAAGTCGATGAAAGTTGTTTGTCACCGCTGTGGGCTGAGCTTGTAATTCTTGGTGACGCACAAGCGGAAATCAATTACACCGCTGCCAGTAAGATTCAAAGCCACAATTGTGCGTGAAAGAGACCAGATCTGACCATGAATATGTGGGTCTCTAATTTTGAATGGGTGTGTTTGCTTTGAGCATTCGTGTTAGACACTTTCTAAAATTATTCTGGCTAGACTCTGTCGGAGCTCGAATCGCTTTCTGAGTGAGTGGTTAAGTCTAGAGGGGGCCCACTGGACCCTCTGGCCCCGTAATGTAAGGGGCGGGGAGGAGGGTCAAGGAATATAAGGTAATCATGAATCTTGCTTTGTTGAGCGGAGGAGGAGCTGGACAAGGAAAAACTGTTTAACGGGGCATCAGCAAGAAGTTGTTGAGCGGGAGAAGGTAAAACTATTTTCAAGTCATTGTTCTTGGGAGGGTGAAAAACATACATTTGCTTACCGATATGATCTTTCGTTTGAGAAACATCAAGGTCGACCGATGGCTCGTGAGGCGTTGCGATGGTTTCTTAATGCAACCGATGGCCCTTTAAAGCCAACCGAGGAGGCCCTCATACTGACCGAAGGCCGAATCAGTCCAAGGGCCCATTTGGCCGACTTGGACCCTTAAGGCCGACTGTTGGCCCCCTAAGGCCGCCCGAAGGCCACCACACGCCGATCAAGGGTCATCCTAGGACGAATGAAGGTCTCTCGTGCCGATGAGTGCCGTCTATGCCGACCAAGGGATCCTCAGGCTGATTGTGGACCTCTCCCATTGACCTCCCATTGGCCCCTCAGACCGAAAGAGGGACATCTACGATCGACCGAGGTTCGAGGGCCACTCAGGTGGAACGATAACCCTGCAAGCCAATCAAGGACCCTTCAAACCAATTGGCTCACCCTCAGACCAGTCGAGGGTCATAACTGTCCTCAGGCTGACTTTGGCCCCCAGGCCGACTCTGGGCACTATCACGGGCCCGGCAACTGTGGGCCCCCTCAGGTAGGTCGAAGGACATCTCACGCCGATCAAGGGTCATCTTAGGAGGACCGAGGGTCTCTCAGGCCAACTTAGGTCCCAAGACTGTCTGCCATTCGGCAAGGGAATTATTTAGGCCGACCATTGGCCCCTCATGCCTACTGTGGCTTCTAAGGCCGCTTGCAGGTCCTGTTGACTGGTTGTGGGACACCTCAGGCAGACTGTGGTTCTCAGACTGAATATGCGTCTCCCAGGCCGGCGAAGGGACCTCAGAAGCAAGCAGCAAGCAACTAGTAACACATAGCGTTTGACAGCTTGATTTGATACAAAGTCTATCGAAAGCATTTTACTCTTTTATAAGTCAGGTCGAAATGGGGTAGGGGACAGGTTTGCAAGGTACTAATATTCTGAGCTCATAAGAACATGGATAATTTTCATTGATTACAATTTAAAGAAAAATTAACACGACTTTGAGATGAGCTCACCAATTTTAAACAAATTTAACTATTATATAATAGTTGAGGTGGAATAGTTGAGCTCATGTCCTTGTAATTGCAACGTCACGAAAATGCAGAAAATGATGACCAAAAATGACGCTGATGCGACATCTTATGCGCATCGGTAAAAATATCAAACCGCTATGCTAAATAATATAGTATGTGGCACATAGATATTCAATCACGACGCTTCTTTCTGGGGATCGGCATTAATCATAACTTCCAATGTGTCTACACGTCGTCACGAAAATGCATCAAGCATGTTGAAAACAAAATAGGACAAGTAAGAACCAAGTTTAATCTTCGCCCTACGAGAACCATTACCTTTCCCCTACGGGGTCATAAGAATAACCCCTGCTAATTTTTGAACCAAGCAACTTAGAGGAGCACGGAAAAGACCAGCGTGTTGCCTGCAGTAAGGCACATACAACAGTATTCCAATTTATGTATCAGTTCATTTGGTAACCTTCCAGGTCACCTAAATAACTTGAGATTGATCATGTCTCAAAATAGCAGTTTTGCTCAGACGTTCGTCATTAAACGTTTTTACCGTGAAAATACTCAGCGCTGTGTTAGCTATATGGCATTATACCGTTTTATGGCTTAGTACAGTAAATGGCCTCACAGGACACGGAAATCGTAAAAAAATGTTGCTAATTGCTATGTATTTTGCATTATAGCACATTCACAAGGCGCCCACTATCACTTCCGAACGGAAAGAGGTAGAGAGACGCCGCAAATGGAAATACAGTGACTGTCATAAGGGGAATCCAACGGTACACCATTTCTAGTATCTAGGTCAACTGTTTAGCTTTGGGGCCAGGTCAATAGCCTCAAGTGTAGAAAACAGATGTAAAACAGTGCGTTTACACTGTCAGAAACATGCAAAATTTTGATTTGATAAATGTTAACACAAATATGTACATGTTTCTAGATTAGTTTTGCTTCAGAATTAGATTTAAATGGAATTGTTCATTTGTTCGTATCTGCTTAAGCAAAGTAAAAGTGATTTAAAAAATGACACTACGATTTTTGTTGCACATGAAGAGTCAGCCAAAAAGAAATATTTTGATTTGATTTTTTTATAGCCGTAGTTTCTTCTTAGTTCTCTTGCATATACTCCATTTTTGTAACTAAATTAAAGAAAAAAAGTTTGTATTAGTTTTTCAAATATGTTTTTTGAATTTTTGGTGATCAAAATTCGAAATTTGTAAAATTCGAGATGACCGTCTTGTAGTCATTATCTTTTGAAATATTTGAGTGCTTATGGGCTGCACTTAAGTTGATGGCTTGTTTTTCTACGATTTTTCAAACATTTGTCACTTTTCGCCGAAAATGGCTAAGTATGACGTCACCAAAAAACGTCATTTTCTACCAAAACGTTTGACAAATTTCCATAGCATTTTTTTTAAGGAAACGTAGAATTGATATACACTCAACTAGCCAATATTTCAGACAGATGAGCTGCTTTCGTAAACAGTTTTGCAAGAAAAACCTCGGGAGGGGGGAGGTCGTTTTAGGAACCTTGTAGGGAGAGGGTTAATGATCGAAAGCGATCTAATATATATGCAAGAAGTATATTGAATAATCGAGCGAAATACGCAAAGTTATTTGGGCGGGAAAATACAATACCTGTCCTTAACAATTAACATCATTGACGTCACCAGAGGTCATCACATGTCAAATGTTCCAGTTTTTCACAGTTTTAGGGGGCGTTCGGCAACACAACGAATCCGCTGGTATCACGACGACGGACAAATCCGTCGGTATCTCAGCGAATGCGCTCCGTTTGCGTTGGGCAACACGACGAATCAACGAATGAACAAATCCGTCCGACATATTCGCTTGAAAGTGCGCGGATCTGCAAACCAGTCGTTGGGTTAGAGGTGGTACTTAGAGGTGGGCAAAGGGGGTGATTCGTACTTACGAAAGGAAACGGCAGCAAGTACTTTTAGCGAATAAGCATTTCTCTGATAATTTACAAACACTAAAGAGAGCGAATGTGTTTTTTTCTCAGTGTTTTGATACGTTAAGGAAGCGAAATATATTATATTTTGTTGCTCAAATTGAGCATATTATCTAAAAAATTACTGTAAGTACCACTACCATTTGAAAGAACCACCTAAACTATGACATGGCGCAGTTGTGACAAAAGCGGCGGACAGTTCCAGAACGCAAAAGTCAGCGGATGCGTCGAACGACGGATTAGCTGGATTCGTCGGGGAGTGGATTCGTCGTTTTGCCGAACGCGCCCTTAGTATTTTGCACCAGAAATTCCTATGCAACTCGAAAAATTTGCTAGCTAGAAACAAACTAAAAAGCAATCTCAAATCATCAAAATTTGCAATTGATATCACGAAATCAAATTTGATCTCAGCTCAATATTTTGGGCTCCAGAGACCACAGAAGACAAAAATACTTTGTACTACCACACCGTTTCCGCTAATATATTTTCCTTGCACAGATAACGCGATACTGTTTGCATCATCGTGTTTGTCTTGTCAATGTGCCTTGAATGATTTACTTGCTGATCTTGTTAAGTCAACTCAAAACTTGACCTCAGGTCAAGATCTAGTAGCAATTTAAGTAGGTCATGCTGGATATTTAGAGATATGTTTTGAACAGATAAACACGTTGTTGTCGTTTTTACTGCTCTATCTTTGTTGTGTCGCCAGGTATTGACAAAAAACGTTATGGTGACCTTGAATGACCTCACATGACCCGTTAGGGGTCACTGAACAAAACCTACACTTGAATCATCAATAATATATATTAGGATGATCCAGAAGTAATAGGACTTATACTATGCATATCCTTGAAATGGGAAGCGTTCTAATATTTCCCTATTGGCTGGCTTATATGTCATGAAACTGACCCAACCTTAGGTCAACATTTTCAAATTCTGAGATTAACGACTTTTTAGAACTTATACTCTTATGACACCGAATTTGAAACTGCTGTGTTATAAACTTTGGCTTTAGCACGACCGCATTTTTTTGGGAGGTGGGGTCCCTTGGCATTGTGTTGTGACCTGACCTGAGATGAGCCGCAGTTATTTTTTAAATGTGAGCAATCGATGCCCCAACAGGTGCACTGCCAAAAAATGGCAGTGCTTCGTGCCGCTGTTTTTTTCATCTTCGAGAAGCATGAGGGAGGGTAGGGGCTGAAATCGTCCACAGCCCCTGCAGTGGGTGGGTTAAAAGGCCGAACAAAGGACAATTTATAACTTAAGCGTAATTAGAAACCGTCAAGGATATAAATTAACATTGCCCATAATATGGGTTTCTCGAATTTGAAAACGAAGTTTATCACAAAAAATAAAAATAAAAACACGATAAAGAGGACACAATCACAATGGTTAAACATGTTAACAAACTGGAATAGGTCATACAATTTGGATAGCTATACATATACACATTTCCTTAACCAGCTTTTCAAAGAAAATCGTCATCTTTGACTGTTTTCTGGCTATTGAAGTATGTTACTTCAGGGTACGTCAGTCTGAAAATACGCTTTTTGGCATTTATTGATAACATGCAGTAAAAGGAATGTCAGCATCGAGCTCACCACGACAAAACTGCCCTAGAATCACCCTTTTTTATTAATATTGACTTTTTAGATTTTGATACCTGATATTTTGATTTTGATACTGACATTTGTTAAGTTTTCCGTTTGTTTCTAGCTGTAATGGTTTTCGATATATTTGGGAATATTTAAAGCGATGTCCTAGAACTGGAAAACTTGACCTTTGATGACCTCTGGTGACCTCAAATTTGAAATAAAGAAAATAATGCACGAGGTAGCTTCGAAGGCACGCGTTTCTTACCCCAGTTTTTAACCTCCGGGAGCCCATGGGTATCCTGCCCCCTCCCCCTTCCAAAGACTGACCCCCAGGATCTCCAGCCCTTTATTTATAGTTAGGATGGTTGCTGACATGATTGTGGACATAATTGTCAAACTATTTATAAAAATGATCAATAACATGCCAAGGTTTTATTTTTTCCGTCAAAAATATATGACATGTTATTGATCATTGTTATAAATATTTTGACAGATCTCCAACCCTAGACGCTAAGCTCTGAGGTGTAAGGCTTGTGAGTCGAAAAAGTATAGGATGCCAAACACCTGCTTAATGATTGCGTTTGAAATTGACAGCGCCATCATAGTGAGTCGTTTGGTGGCTTGCTGTTGCCACAGTACTGAATGATAAATCATTCAGATGCATTATTGATAGACACAGTCAATGTGGTGTTTTCTGGTTTCAATTAACATGTCAGTGAATAATCTCACGACTGCGCACTTGCAAGCACACATGTTTGCATATTGCAGCATTAACCACCTGGTCAAGTCACAAGTCATTACATTTGAATAAACGGCAAACGTCGAGCCGATAATTGGTTTCTCTTGAATGCCGCCGCAACGTGCAACTCACAACAGTATGTGTCGTCTTTGAAAACGACGCCCTCGAGACGGAGACATCGAGTAGAGACCCTATTCAAAGACCTGTTCCTGTTTCACTAATGACGCACTGTGCATTGTACAAATACAATACACGAATATTATACATAACTAATAGACAGTGAATAGAGTGCCATATACATCATTTTTTTATCTTTTTTTAGAGCGTCCCTTTGCGAAATTGGTATACTGGGTGAGAAAAGAGCTTGAAGTTAGAATGCATAGAACAATATTGAGAGACTCCACATCCACTGTGTATCCCATTCATTATCGGCACCGAGCGTTGAAGTCTCTGATGCTGGCGCTATATAGTTATTAGTGTATAACATCAGACATTGGCCGCCGCAGCGCAGGTGATGAACCCGAGCAGGCGATGGGCTTCCAACAGAGCAGGCGATAGACCTGATGACTGTGGTACACCTAAGTTCACAATTTTAAAACGCCCCTTGCTGCGTTTATCAGGCTCTGTTGGTCAGAACGACCCTCTGTCGGCATGAAGAGGCCCTCTGTCCGTCCCAGGGGACATCTGTCGGCATGTCAGGACCTCTGTCAGCCTGATGGATGGTTTCGATATGTTGGCTCCCTTATGGACCTTTGTGGGGAGGGGGCATGGCATGGCCCCTTTCCCTTGCGACCACATCTAGGTGTGGGCCAGCGCGGCGCTATATTGACAATGTGACACCAATGGCCGATGAGGGTTGCGGAACACCTATTCTTTAGATTGCTGAAACTGCATATAATAACCGAACATGATTGCTGTACCATTAGTGTGGCACACTAATAATGAATGAAGAGGGACAATTAATTTAGTGCAAATAATGTGCAAATAATTTATCGGCAGATATCAAACTAGGGTGGACGCTGGTTCAAAGCTGGTTTAATTGTGTGTCATTTGCATTTTGCTGTAGCGCGTCACTAGCCGTTTTCACTATATATGTTTTGTGCTGCTGAGGATAACCCTACTGAGGTTTTGGTGCAGCGGTTTTAGTATCTATATTATCTATACATTCCAAGAAATAAATAACTAATTTAACAGTTGTTACCACTATCAAATAGTAACCAGAAACATGCATTATAGGTTGACAACAAGCTTATGATACAAAGTTGGCCGTTTTTAAAGAACAAATGCGTTTATAATCCAATTGTTAAGTTGAGCATAAATGGTCAGCTGACCGGCAGGTGCTGCCATCTGGCGGGTCGTCGCTGCTGCGGCCCGCCGGGCGACTACCCAGCGACCGGGCTATGCGGGCTTGGCTTTGTCTATGTGCGTGCGGTACGCGGGTCGGATCGGCGGCGAATGGCCGACTTATCATTTGGTGGCGATTACGTTGACTTCCACGCCACAATCGCCGCCTAATGTTTTTGAATCTAATGTTATAGTAGGTACTGATGCATTCAATCCTTATCTTGCTTATCGCCACCAAACCCCACATTTGTAAAAATATTGCCTTTCCAACGTATAGGTACCAAATTATCAGGAGCATTTCTAGAAAAATTGATGCAAACTCGTCCTAAAACTAATACCTATACCAAAACTTCAGTAATATTATCCTAAGTTAGATTATCCTCAGCAGCGCAAAAATACTCTGAGCTATGATGCTTGGGAAATGGTCGTTGGTAGGTAGATAGGCACATGGTAGGTACTAGGTAGGTAGGTAGGCACATTGTTAACATTAACATTTGTGGATAGCTCACTGACCTGATGTCATCTTTCAACACATAATGATGTTTTAGTGGTTTCTTGTTTTTGTATGAGTGAGCACGTTAGCATGGAATATCATCAAATTACAAAAAGGTGGGTTCAAAAGAGTTTTTTTTTACTCATGTTGGGCCAATGGCCATAGCCCATATCAAATGGCAATATGTTCTTTTGAAACCCTGAGGCCTGTTAGATGTCCGCTTTCCACTATACCAAAGAGTGAATGTAAATTATAATTACATTTCAATTACACAATCTTTGAAACAAATTGAACTCACTGCATGTTGTCGCCGGCGGATAGGTATAGCCAGGCGGTTACGACTTCTTTGCTACGCCATGGGAGGTGTTTTGACTGAAAATACGTCAAATTGGGTCTCCACTTTCTGCTGGTCTTGTTAGATGCCAACATCGTTGTGCTTGTGTTTGGTGGAATATTTAGTCCACTTCTACATCTCTTATTGGTTACAATATATTGTGATTAACATTTTTTACGTTCTAGCAATTTGTGTGGAATTACAATAACCTTATCCAGATAGCCACAAAGTCCTAATGATTTCACTTTCTACACATGATCTTGGTTAAAATGGTATTTCATATATGAGCTTATATAGAGCAGTATACAATCGACATGCATCCATACGCATTTATTTGATCACAGTGCAGATGCTGAATGCACCTGTGCCAAGCCATTACGAAAGTCTGTCTGAACTGGAGCTCCGTTCGGCACCCATAGCTCCACTCGCCATGCAATTATCGCAATCAGGAAGAAAGCCATCGGGCCTAAATAGTACTTCCGAGCCAGTGCAGCTCATGCCCATGTCTTGCTTGGCAATTACCGTCTGCCCTCGTGTATTACAGCTCTCCGGAGACCGGCCATCAGATGAGCTGCAGCTCAGCTGGCGGTCAGAGCTCACTTCCGCCGAGTCACGGTCGGGGACGCCGCTCACATCAGGCCGGGCCGTGTGGCGTCACGGCCCGCAACTCAGCGAGGGGTGCTGCGTGAACTCAGCGAGAGGGAGCAGAGGGAGCTCAGTGAGATGGTGCAGCGTGAACTCAGCGAGAGCGTGCAGCGTGAACTCAGCGAGAGGGAGCAGCATGAACTCAGCGATCGTGCAGCGTGAAGTCAGTGAGAGGAAGCAGTGTAAACTCAGCGAACGTGCAGCGTGAAGTCAGTGAGAGGAAGTAGTGTAAACTCAGCGAGAGTGAGCAGCATGAACTCAGTGAGAGGAAGCAGCATGAACTCAGCGAGATGGTGCAGCGTGAACTCAGCGAGAGTGAGCAGCATGAACTCAGCGAGATGGTGCAGCGTGAACTCAGCGAGGGTGAGCAGCGGGAACCCAGCGAGAGGGAGCAGCGTGAACTCAGCAACAGGAAGCAGAGATAATGCGTCTAACGCCTAGCACATTGCATTTACCAACCAACAGTAGGTACACAATATTCCAACCATATTATGCAATGGGTTGGGCGGGGAGTAGAATGCAATGGAATGTGTCAGATACTTGCAAGGCGCAGCTGGTCGGTTGGGCGGGGCTCAAGTCAGTCAGTCGGCCCGGTTGCAATCCTACCAGATGCAATCTTCTCCAAGTACCAGTCTCATAAAATAGCCTGGACAACGCTGCCGACGTGCTACTGCTATCCACGTTGCGTGGACACATTTGTCCTCAGTTGTTTAGCATAGAATGCGCGCGGGTGCTCGTCGTTTGATCGAATGCGTGTTATACGCTGGCCAGCGGGGCCTCTGTTGTCTGTCCACTGGGCTGTGTTGGCCGCTGTCCGTCACAGCCGGGGGTGTTATTAGACAGATAGCAGCGCTGTGAACGTCCAGCCGGGGCCCTGCTGTCCACTGGGCCCTGGTGGTTGCCGTCCGTCACAGCCGGGGTGTCATCAGACAGATAGCAGCGCTGTGAACGTCCAGCCGGGGCCCTGCTGTCCACTGGGCCCTGGTGGTTGCCGTCCGTCACAG
>JARBER010029886.1:0-12448 GCA_030265075.1 Balanus glandula | reverse complement strand
CTTATTTTTAGAGCCCAGCACGTAAAATGGCTATCTCAACTCAAACCTAATGTTAAGGTGGCAATGTCCCTTTAAGGACCTATAACTGAGCCAAAATCAGAGATGTTGCTTTGAAATTTGGTTTGTGTATTGCCCATGCATAGTTCTCTTACATTTATTCCAGTTTTTCAATAGCTGAAGAAAACAAAGTTTTTGAAACCTTTTTTTAAGTTTTTTGACATTTTTGGGGCATAAAGCTGAAAATTTCAACAACAAAAAAACAAATAGTCATGTTCTAGAAAATCTAACAAAATATCTTTTGACATTTTCTGCTTACAAATTGTCCTTGCTCACGATTTTCTATGATTTTTCAAACATTTATCGTTTTTTCATCAAAAGCAGCATACCATGATGTAATTAAAACATCATCTTCTTCAAAAGTTCTCAATCGATTTTGTCCAAATTTTCTCACAAGACGTCAAATTGATGCAGAATAAGGTATAGGAAGTTGAAAGTTGAGATCTTGAATGGTTTTTGATTTATCAACAAATTTCTGCAAGAGGGGTAAAATTCCCCTGCATAGCACAGGTCAAGGTCATAGGGTTAGCATGGGTATAAATTTGTGTGGAAAATGACACTCAAATGTGAATGATTATCCACTTTTATTCCTCATTACAGAAGCAAATTTTCCACTCTTAATTAATAAATTGTGATATAGATCATAAAAAACATTACATAGGCATGTATATTAACCAAGTGCGTAACTTTAATTGACCTACAGCTGTTCTTGTTCAAAGCAAATCAGTATTGCACCTGATTCTGTATAGAATTTTTCACTCTCATGGTCTTCTTGGGCTTAAATTTTCTTCTCTGACACCCAAGCAGGAATGGAGCTTTGGGACACTACTTAAAGCAGCCACAAACTAGGTGATTCAATGAGGATGCTCATGATGCGGCAGCAGCATTCTACAACCCGCAGTGGAAAAAGCAAGTCCAGTCCAGTTTTTAATGGAATGTATCAGCAATATTGTGGGCATCAACACACCAAATCAACCAGTATGCATCTGGGTTAGTGTCTAATAGTTCTAATGGGAAATTAGAGCAATTGTTGTACATACAAAGACACAAATAAGCATTAGAGACCACTAGAGACCATTAGCATTCCACTAGAAGGCATAAGAAGCCATTATCAAGAAGCCATTATTATTATTACATAGAAGCCAGCGAATGATTAGAATGCCACTAATTTTCGAATGGTTATAATAGTTTCCTATGACAAGGCATAGGAAACCATTATACAAACCATTGGTAATTGGAACAGTGGCCGGTCTAATGGTTTCTAAAATATTTTCTGGGATAACTGTAAGATTCTGCGCGATAAACTGTTCTTGAACATTGAAATAATTCAAAATAGCAGTATGCCTATTACCAATCTTAACCGTTGTTGACCGTTGTAATAATATTCCGGCCGCAACCAGAAACCCACGCGGCATCAACAACACAAATTCCGTCAGCGATATCACTTGTCACTTTGACTTGGTCGCCGGCAAGATACCTTCTCAAGGCAGGGCAATGCAAGATAACTAGGCAATGTCTCAAGGCAACTTCATGACAAGTGACATAGAAGGGATAAAGCAAGTTGCATGGTCAAATGCTAGATGATGCTTACGTTTGCTCGATGATGTCAGTTGATTGGTGAAATCTGAATAGGCCTATGACGTCATCAATGTATACTATACTATAATATTAAAAGATACCAACACATACAGGTGCGTCGTATTTGCCTACGGTCTTGGTATTTTCTATACTTTTCCATGAAGTTAATTTTATTTCCTTAGTGCCGTGTTTGGCGTAAACAGCCTGTCGTTTTTTAAACAGTTGAGTGTTCATGACCGTGTGAGTGCTGGTCTTTAATTAATTCTGCATAAATAATAACGCGTTCTACCATACATTGAAACTGCATAAATTATGTTGATTAAACCCAACATTCGACAGTAAATAGCTTCGCCATTTGAACTACCAAGGCAAGTTAGGCAGATAAGGTGACGAACAAAACCCTACATATAATTTAACCTGTAACTGGAGATTAATTCTATGATAAATCTTTGTTTCTCATTTCTTTGAGCATTTTTTCATTCCTATGTGTTTGTTGGCTGCAAATCTTCATCTCCATATTTTTTCAGCTTATGTTTCTTATCTTGCATTGCTTTGTATCTGCAAATATTTGTCTTAAATTTTATTGCATCTGATATTCATTCATGGATATGAAGAAATATGTGACAATGATTTGCTGATATGCATAAACTGGACCCTGTGGAGCAGTGAAAAGTGTTATGAAGAAATGCCAGACAAGGGTTTCTGTATGAAGCTTTGTGTCCCAAATATTTTAGAAATCCTGAAATATCTGACCAAACATAGGTTAACTGCAGTAACACTGAGCAGTCTTATTGTTAGAAAACATGCTACCAAAATGTAAATAATGTGTCAGCAATCAGCATCATCTACATTATGATAGCATGAAATGTCCAAGGTTAGGTCCAATCTCAATGACATGTCTGGAGGCTTTGAGCTTGAGGCAAGTTTGTGCCCAACATACTTGCTTGGATATAAAGAGTTCAAGAACATGTACTAATTGTTGTACCCATCAATTTACCCAAATAATTTAAACCCTTCTTAGGTATCAACTAAACTCACTGCAAATGGTTGATTCAGCAAGCACAATACAAAATCCATTTTAGGTTGATACTTGGTTAGGTTGTGGCCGGTGGGTGAATTTAAAACTGAAATTACTCATCACTGGGGCTATTGTTAGGTGGCTGAAGGTATCTGAAGTGAGATTGTCAGTACCTGCTTTAGCCAGATGACCTGATAATTCCAGGTATCTATTGTGTCAAAGAAGCCAAGTGATGCAGCATTTAAAGTTGTATAAAATGTCACAGGTGGCAATGTCTGAAGTGAGTGAAAACAGATATAAGTTTAGCTTGCACCTCAATCAAAATGACATCCTGTGATTGAAACTCCACTCATTTGAATGATTCTTGGTCTAATAACATCATCTTTATTGTATATTGCCTTCCTTCATTATTGCAGTTTGCTCAACTGACCTGATGTTTCCTTGCATTGCAGAAAAGTTTGCACATGTGGTTCAAGATGGTCTGTGTAAACAAATTAGTGGCTTTGCTGTGTCTATGGATTTCTCTGGAGGTGTCTGCAATGGATCTGCATATGGCACAGTTCAGCCAGCCAAAGCCAATGTATCTTGAATCTCTTGGAATTGACACACAGAGATATCACAAGTTTGAAGCAAGAATGTTAATACTTGCCAAACTAGCTGCAAAATATCCCCATCTGGTAAGGGTGTACTCTATTGGTGACTCAGTGGAAGGCAGACCACTGCTTGTGCTTAAAATAAGCACTGACAAAATGGCAAGGACACTGGAAAAGCCCATGTTCAAATATGTTGGAAATATGCATGGTAATGAAGGAGTTGGCCATGAACTGCTAATCAATCTGGCTGGGCACCTGTTGTACAATTATGATAAAGACAACAGAATTACTGAACTCATAAATAACACAGAAATTCACATCATGCCTACTTTGAATCCAGATGGCTTTGAAATTGCACAGCCGGGAGACTGCATGGGAAGTGACAAGCAATCTGGAAGGACAAATGCCAATGGCATTGACCTTAACCGGAACTTCCCGGATCAGTACCGGACACAGCCGCTGAACAGGGAGACGATTCTAGCCGACCGCCAGCCGGAGACGCTGGCCGCCATGAAGTGGATCGCCAAGAACCCGTTTGTGCTGTCGGCGAACCTGCACGGTGGCGCGGTGGTGGCCAGCTACCCGTTCGACGACACGCCAAAGCCGAACCCAAGGAGCTGCTGTGTGGCTAGCGACGGGCCCGACACGGCGCTCTTCCGTCGCCTGGCCACCATTTACGCCCAGGGGCACGCGTTCATGCATCGCGGCGAGGACTTTTGTCACACCAACGAGCGTTTCCCCGGTGGGGTCACCAACGGCGCCATGTGGTACGTCGTGCCTGGTGGCATGCAAGACTTCAACTATGTGTTCAGCAACTGCGTGGAGATCACGATCGAACTGACTTGCTGCAAAATGCCTGCAGAGTCGCAGTTGCTCACAGAGTGGAAGAGCAACAAGGAAGCACTGGTGAGATACATTGAGGCTGTCCACATGGGCGTCAAAGGTCTCGTACTGGACGAAAACGACAATCCCATCCATGGGGCCTACGTTAGTGTCGAAGGCATCAACTACAACGTGACCACCACTGAACGGGGAGAATACTGGCGCCTGCTTCTGCCCGGAGAATACACATTGACTGCCAGTGCCGTTGGTTTCCAGCCAATGCACACCTCCATCTCCGTGAAGGACGGCACGACAACGCGTCACGTGTTTCGTCTACCTCGCCGCACCGACTCTTCGTCTTCCGACTCCGTCTCCGACCAGGTGGCCGCCGCCATCGCCGGAGGAGCGCTGGTGCCGAAGTTCGGTCCGTCGGCCACGCCGCCACCACCGCCAGCCGCTCCCAGCAGCACCGCGGCGCCGGAACCTGTCAGTGCGGAGCTGGCAGCGCGGCTGGCGTCCGAATTCATCACGCCGCCGGACTGGCAGCACCACGACTACGTCAGCATGGAGTCGTGGCTGCGAGACCTGGTCACGCGCTACCCAGCCATCGCGCGGCTCTACTCGGCCGGCCAGAGCGTGCAGGGCCGCCAGCTGTGGGTGCTGGAGATCTCCGACAACGTCGGCCAACACGAGCCGGGCGAACCAGAGTTCAAGTACGTCGCCAATATGCACGGCGATGAGACGGTGGGTCGCGAGGCGATGTTGCTACTGGCCCGCTGGCTCTGCGAGACCTACACCACCAACAATCAGACACGAAACATAGTTGACAACGTGCGCGTTCACATCATGCCATCGATGAACCCGGATGGATACGAGAACTCCACGGAACATGGATCCTTCTCGCAGCCGGGACGAACGAACGCGCATGGTGTCGACCTCAATCGAAACTTCCCCGACCGGCTGGGTGTGTTCGCGCAGAACGCGCGCACGGAGCCGGAAACGGAGGCGGTGATGCGCTGGAGCCACCAGTATCCGTTCGTGGCGTCCGCCAACCTGCACGGCGGCTCGGTGGTGGCCAACTACCCGTGGGACTCGGACCCAAGCCATACGACCGGCGTGTATGCTGCCAGCCCCGACGACGCAGTCTTCAGGAAACTGGCCAAAGCCTACAGCTTTTCTCATCTGACCATGCACGAAGGCAAAGGCTGTGGTATCATCGACGGAAGAGGCTTCAAGGATGGCATCACCAACGGTAACCACTGGTACTCGCTGACGGGCGGCATGCAGGACTGGAACTACGTCAACACTAACGACTTCGAGCTCCTTCTGGAGATCAGCTGTGTCAAGTTTCCGTTCGCGCACGAGCTACCGCGCTTCTGGAACGAGAACAAGAAGGCGCTGCTCTCGCTTATAGAGCAGGTGCTGACCGGCGCGTCCGGTTTCGTGACGGATGCCAACAACAACGTCCTGCCGAACGTCACCGTCTCCGTGGAGGGTATCAACAAAGACCTAGTGACGGCTAGCGACGGCGACTTCTGGCGATTGCTGGTGCCTGGTCGGCACACACTCATCTTCCACGCACCGGGGTACCGGACCGAGCGGCGTCAGGTGGACGTGCCCCCCACCGGGTCTCACCAGCTGAACGTCACTCTGACTGAGGACGACATGGCTGAGTGGTCGGCGCAGTACGACTTCTCGCTCGCAGAAAACCTAGCCTCGACCAGCTACAGCACACTTTCGGAGCTGAAGGAGCACCTTGCGCAGCTGGAGGACCAATACCCGCTGACGCACGAGGTTGTCACCAGTCCCTGGAGTGTCACTATGCCGGCCATCAAGGTGATGGCCGAGGGTCCACTGTCTGACTCGGAGCGTGTAGCGGTGGCCCTGCTCGGCGGACTGGACGGCCGGCAGCCGGTCGGGGGAGAGCTGCTGCTCCGATTGGCCAGGCATCTGGGCGCCGCCCTGAGCAGTCCACCCTCGCAGCTGGCGCAGACTCTGCAGAACCTGGTCATCTACATTGTGCCGCGTGTGGAGTCCTCCGCCTTCGACATTGACCACGTGGGTAACTGTTCGCGGCTTGATGTGGCCGGTGGCGCGCTCTCTCCGGCGCTGCAGCAGATGGTCGCTGAGGTGCACGCTCAGGTCGTGCTCAGTCTTGAGGGAAACGGCCAGTTCGTGCGCTATCCGCCCAACACGCCCACCGACTTCACAGCCACTGACCTGCAACAGGCGATGATTGAGACGCTGGCCGGATCGTACGTCTCCAGCCATCCACGCATG
The DNA here is from genome assembly GCA_030265075.1 of Balanus glandula. Lineage (NCBI taxonomy): Eukaryota > Metazoa > Arthropoda > Thecostraca > Balanomorpha > Balanidae > Balanus > Balanus glandula. The sequence continues at coordinate 6,100 of JARBER010029886.1, read as the reverse complement.
ACTAAGATGTCCTGCGGTGAACCGCTGGTTACCGGCATTCTGCAGGGCCGCGATGTGACCGGCCAGCGCTTCTCCGACGTGCAGGAGCAGCTGTATCAACAGTTTGGCACCCTCATGGTGTCTGCGCACGTGAGCTGCTGCGGCTTCCCGCGACACTTTGAGGTGCCAGAGCTGTGGCGGGACAACCTGGCACCGTTGCTGGCGTTCCTGCGCGCCGCGCACCAGGGCGCCTCCGCTAACGGGCGAGATGTACCCAAAGTGCCGCTGTCGGGCGCCGCGATCACCTTCCCTGATGGTAAGCCGGCCCCGCGGCCGTTCGAAGACCTGCCCTCTTGGGACAGCAGCGTGGAGGGACAGTCTGTCGTGGCTGCCGCCGCCGGCAGCCGCCGGCTGCGCCGGTAGAGTCGCTATCTGCCTGCCTGCAGCCGATGTCGGCCCGACCGGGGCACCTGCCACCGGTAGAGTTGACCGCCGATGCGAGTAGAATTACCTCGACCATTCCTGTATTAGCGTTGTTACGAACCGGGATACATAGGCATTAGCACCTTTTTATTCAAAGTTTTATGTGCGATGTTATCAGTCTATGTTAGATGCTTATTAGCCGAAGTTTCCGAGAACCTCAGATCCCACTTCTATTGACTGTGCGCTGTGTTTTACAGCATTCACTTCAGAAGTGTCCGTTACTGTGTGACAAGCTTTGTTGATAATCGTCTCTGCCGGTCACGTGGCGTGTGGCATGACGGTAGTGTCGCAGGTGGCAGTCGTGTGTGAACGTCTGTCGTCTTGGACAGTGGACACGTTGCCCTATGAGTCGCACTGTGTTTTGGCGGGCGGGACGCACAGCCCAGTGGATCTACAGTTGACACGGTATCTCATACTATAATACTCACCAGCGTCTTTTCCAACCTCAGACCATTCCTTGTTTGACGATTTTCGTAGGAAATTATATGGTATTTTGTTTTTACATATAATGCACGTTGCATTAGGAGCTTTAGCAGTGAAATAGTGGTGCTTGGGTATATAGTGTTTAATAAATAATGCGACTCCGAGCTATTTGATCTTGAACTCTGCGGACCATTGGATGATGTCACGCGGAACATGACGCAGCTGGTTTCGTCGGCGCCGTGCTCACGCGGGACACCTATTCACTCACCAGTAACTAGTTAGGCAAGTACAGGTCGCCAGTGCCCCGCGCAGGGCCGGTGAACCAGCTCAGCTTCGTCAATCATCACCGGTATTTAGTGGTGGTCGGTGGATCGAGCAGGTGCGGTTTCTCACCCGCTTTAGTTTGCCGATATAAAGGGTAACCGGTAGGCAATATTAGTCAGGAGAGTCGACAATATGCTACAATAATGTATGTATTGTGGTATATTGTCACACACCACAGAAATCAGTAGCTCAGTCTGCCCTTGTAGCTCAGTCGGTAGAGCGCTGGGCTTGTAAACCAACCGGTAGTGGGTGCCCGGTTCGAGTCGCCTTGGCGCTCGCTATTTGCTCCAGACTGGGATGGCCCGCGGCCGGTGGCAGCAGCCGCACTGAAGGCCAGCTGACGTCTGTGAGCGGGGCGGACCGTGTCCGGCTATGTGGGCACGTACAACTTTCGCCTCTGAATTCTGCCGACTGCCCGGAATTTCCCGATCGGACGGTAGAGGTTAGGGCCTGCGCAACAAGCTCCGCTTAGCGCGGGTTCTGACTTCGTCAAGCCATCCATGCAAAACGTTCGGACTAATTTTTTTTTTTAAAGAGACATGTAGTTATTTTAGAAAGGTTTATACCTGGGATTTAATAAATATATGGTGGAGGTTTAGTGTAGCACAGTTTAGCAGCTATGGGAGTCTTACCCAGAAGCCTGTGGAAGTGGTGATAGTGGCCAGTGGGCTATCAACATCTTTAGAACCATTAGGGTTTCACTTAGTTGTTCAGAGCCCCATTTGTATTACATCATGTCATAGTGTATTGGTAAATTGCCAAATTATTGGGATTGGACCTAGTACCTATATCTGTTCTGTACCTATGCAACCCTTATTTACATTTAAGTGAAAACCACGGCCCATGGGACTCTTACCCCATGCTACCCACAACACATTTTGCATGAGTTTTACATTGCATAGCAACACGACGAATCAGCGAATGAACAAATCCGTCCGACGGATTCGCTCAAAAGTGCGCGGATCTGCGAACCAGTCGTAGGGTTAGAGGTGGTACTGGGAGGTGGGCAAAAGTGGTGATACGCACTTCGAAAGATAAGGGCACCAAGTACGAGCAGCGAACAAGCATTTTTCTTAGCATTTACAAAGGGCGCATTCAGCAACACTACGAATCCGCTGGTATCACGATGAATCCGTCGGTATTACATCTAATGCGCTCTGTTTGCGTCCGGCAACACGTCGAATCTGCGAATTAACAAATCCGTCCGACGGATTCCTTCAAAAGTGTACAGATCTGCAAACCAGTCGTCGGGTTAGAGGTGGTTCTTGGAGGTGGGCAAAAGGGAAGATTGTTCTTATGAAAGGAAGGAGCAGCAAGTATGCGTAGCGAACATCCATTTCTCTGACTATCTGCAAACACTACAGAGAGCGAATGAGTTTTTTCTTCAGTGTTTTGAAAACGTCAGAGAAGCAGAATATGATATATAATGTCACTCAAATTGAACATATTATCTAAAAAAATGTTTAAAGTAACACTATTATTTAAAGCACTACATAAACTATGACATGGGTCAGTTGTGAGTTGTGACAAAAGCAGCAGATAGTTCCAGAACGCAAGTCAGCGGATTTGTCGGACGACGGAATAGCTGGATTCGTCGGAGAGCGGATTTGTCGTGGTGCCGAACACACCCTTTGTCAGCAGACAAATATATGTGTCTGGGGCGGTCCATGTGAGCTGGAATTAAAGTCGGATGGCACATGCACATAAAAACTTGTTTTAGGGAATCCCTGCCATGGAGATTCGTGATTGAGCCCGGTAAGAGCTACAGGTATCAAAATGGGTGCATGATTCAAAATTGTGTGGAAATTGGTGTATATGTGAATCAAGCCAGTTGTTCAGATGGATGGGATCTGATTTTGGATTGCTACCAACTAAAGATAGGTGGCAGACCTTTAGTATATATTGTATAGTACTTAAGCACTCTGATACTTCATCAGTCTGTTATATGGTACATGAGCACTGAAAAGTACTAAAAACTAGGGAGTAAGGAAGACACACCAGCTCTTTGGTTTGATCCTTGTCCATTGTCATGAGGACATTTATCAACCAGGAGACATTGATGGTTGACCATAGCAGGTGACAGCACAAATCCTGCAGGACTTAGCCTAAAGAACCTATAGTCATATTATCCCTAAGAAAACTATACTATGAGTCCAATAAACATTCATATTTCAGCAAGCACAAGTTCATATTTAAGATTAACTAGAGTGATCCCATATAATACACACTCTGACTCCACATCTACCTGAAGTCTCTCTAAATTCAACTGCACCTCATATCCCTTCATACCTATACCACTACATATTTCAACCCTACCTCTTCTGCTACTCCTACCTCTACTCCCAGCTCTATGCCTAACTCCACCCCTACCCTACCTGTATATCTACTCTACATCTCCTCATACCTCTACCCATAAGTCTTCTCCTACCTCATGTCTACCTCTACTTATATGGCCTAACTCTATTGTACATCTACCCATACCTCTACCCATTGCTCTACCCCTACATCTATGTCTACCTCTACTTCTATGACCCAACTTTACGCATACATATACTGATAATTTTCTACCTCTACCACTACCTGTATCATATCTACCACTTTGCTTCTACTTATACCTCCATCCCTACCTCTACCTCTTACAACACTTCCTCTCCTACTTTGACCCATATATCCATCCCCACTTTTACTCATACCTTTGTCACTACCTCTACCCCTAACCCCACCCCTACCTCCACCTTTATCTTTACATATATCCCTACCACTATCCATGCCTATACCATAGTATCATACCTCTACCCCTATTTATACCCCATATCTGCCTCATCTAACCCTACTTCATGTATCCCTACCTCATCTACCCCTATCTAAACTACCTCTCTCTACGAAGAGATATTAGTCGTTCGTCACTCGCAGTCAGCTGACTGTGCTTGTGTGTAAACAAACTTTGCCGACAATCTAGGTGGGGAATGTGTTGATACTCTAATTATTTAACTTAAAAATTAGTTAAGCGTCTAATGTGTTGAAACTTGGGTTATAGTTAGTAAATGAGTCATTCTCTATTGATTGATGTCTATATTATAGGGATTAACAAATTTGTTAAGGTGGTAATAGGGGAAGTATCATCACGATCACTATCGTGATCGACCACGATCGTGATCGTCTTCCCTAGTTTGCCCAACTGAAGTCACTAATAACCTAAAAGCAATTTGAATAGAGCCGTGAATAAAGCCGTGTTTACCATAGTAGAGAATATCACACAAGTAATATTCACATATACTGGGTGTACTTTGTACCATAATAGCTAAAACCGATAAATTACTATGCCTGAATTGAAATTCATGGGGCCTAAACAAAACACAATGCACACCATGAACAATGAAGATCCCCGACCGCTCGCGCGTCGTCTCCTTACGAAACTAAATCTCGTAACTCATTATTAATTTCAAGGATCGAACTAAAGGGATAGCATATAACTAAACTGATGCAGAACATAGGCAAATGATTTATTTTGTTTTATCATAAGAACCGTGGATTAATAAACGTTTATAAATATTGCGTGAAAATGAAGAGGCCAAAGTAGGGGCTAGGAGCTAAAGTAAACATACCTCATCACTTTCCTTCTTGAAAACAGTTGTAAACTCGCTTCCAAGGCATAAAGGCGTAACGGTAAGGTCAACACTAACACAGGTGAGGTCAAAACTAGGATTTCAGTGTTACGCAAATACAGAATGATACGGGTATTTTAATAAATACATAACCTGAAACCAATTAATATTTAAAATTGCCTCAATTTCATTTCAATATGAATAACGAGCAAATTAGAAGCATGAAACCATAGCTTAGCACTGTACTGCAGATAGCAGTGAAATAGCTTATATGTTTGCAGCATACGCGCTGTATATGTCTTTTCAACTGCTTAAATAATAAACATTCTGACCTTGAATTTTTCTATAAAAAGGCCCTATATAAAATCTTATAAATTGTATTATATATATGTGGAGCCTGCCTTGTTTATCATTATCTTTTCATCAAGTCTTATCAGTAATTGGGTCATATGTGTGTTTTTCTTCTCTTATAAGCTATAGCCAGTAAGTCGCCTTAAAGGGAGTGTGTCTTTTCCCTTTTTTGGAATTTCAAATGCATGTTTGTTGTGATAATGAATGAGTTATTGATCTAATTATTGATTCAAATTAATTCATTTCTGAAGCTTCTTTAGTTCAATTATTGTATTCTGTTTCAAGTCTTGTTTTGATAGCAACCAGTCTGCCAAACATCTGCTCTCAGTGATACTGATACTCTATATTGATTTGAGTACCATCAAATATCAATAGGCTGACTTGACCATACTTATTTTGTGTCTTGTATGTTTTGAACTGCATAGTCGTGTGTTGCATATGTAGGGTAAGACAAGGTAAATGTGGATGATTATGCCGCCGCGAGCACAATCGCGACTTAAGGACAATATTACAGTTAATTCAAATTTATTTGTTTGTATTTGGTCAAAAAATGTCAAAAAGGGTGATTAAAAAAAGATGTCACTGTTTTTGCGTTCTTAAATAGCAATCACTCAGTCAAAAATGAGGATATCGCTTTGAAGTTTTGTATAGTCATTGTCATTACGTAGTTCTCTCACATATATCCTGTTTTTTTTTAAACAACTTTGGAAATTTATATATTTTAGGATGTTTAAAGGGAGTGGGTCTACTGACATTGTAATGTCAAAATATTTTTCTTTCATAAAGAAGCTACTGCTTGAATTATTGGATATGATAAAATTCACGTCCAGAGCTCCTTTACTTTATTTTTTACTTAAGTTATGTTTTGCGAATGTTTTGTTTCGATGTCAATAAACCATCACCTCTAAAACACGAAATTCACAAATGTCACACAA
>JARBER010029664.1:0-12449 GCA_030265075.1 Balanus glandula | reverse complement strand
TTTTTTAATAATGATTTTTTTGCAATGTTGTTATTTGTTAGTTTACTGAAACTACGCATCTTTCGATGAAAATAGCTGAGTTTAGTATATGAAATATTGTTTTGTTAATTTTAAGCCAAAAAACCCACAACGTGAAACTTGTCCATTACAGTAAGGGGTTAATTACCACACTAACGGTAAAGGAGCCTTCGGGCAGGTCTACGGGATGGCGGTTGAGCAGCGAAGTTAGAAATGATATCTGATTTGTTTAATGGCCCACGACGCACTTATTATCCAGTTTCTTTTTTACGGTCACCACTCAGTCAATGGCGTTTGCGTTAGCATTGGCGCAAACAGCATAAAAACAAAACAATATTGCATAATGTACAGCTTTGAGCCTAGCATTACGGTTTAAGTGAGGTCATGTACTGGGAACCACTGTTTTAGGCCAAAAGCAACAGTATAAGCTTCTACTTGTATTCCTGTCCCTAGGTGGCACTAGTTGTAAGCGCCTAAAGTTAGACTGTACCGCATAGCTTGAAGCCGAAAACCTCTAATGGCGTGATGTGGGAAGAAAAAATGCGCCATTCTCGTCATCAAGGAATGGAATAACATTTACGCTGAGAACCACTGGTTGACGCATTCTACATGCAATGAATTTCCAATGCTCGTAGGCTCATTCGGTTTTCGTGTGAGTTGCGAGGCTGGCTTTGTGAGGCTGAGTGACGCGCTCACTGCAGTGTCGGCTGGACCAGGGATGTCGGCTGGACCGAGGCCAAGCCCCGCGTGCTTACAGAGAACTATGTGATTCACCCGACTAGATTAGCGCTGTGCCGTGGTTCCGTCGTGTCGCAGATGATAAATACTGCACTCTCCAGCCGTAAGCCCTGTCCGGCATGCCAAACCCGTGCCAAATGTGGAGCATATCGGGCTCCGCGCGCCGCTATGTCGCCTCGCCTTGTGCCGTGCGCTGTGCTGTCTACGCATATCCCGTCGTGTCCACGTTAGTTTATGACACCAGGCATGCCCCTGAGCTGAGCACGGAGTTTGAGCAGACGGCCAATGCGCAGCAATAGTAAACCGTGCAACCCGACTCAGTGTCGACGTTTGTCATGCCTAAGGCGATGTCATATTGTGGATTATAGCAGCCCAGATGTTGGCAGAAAACACTAGCTGAAATTTATAAATTTATGATGCTGCCTGTTAGATCTTAAAACGATTAGAGTGCTATTCAGACTCCATGTTTCCCGGTATCGTTCCTCGCAATAGCCACACATGCTAGCCCATTCGATGTTTCCACCGCATTCCGATCTGCGTTAATCAGATCTGGCTTTCTATGGTGAAAGGTGATATTGGTGCGTGATTTGTGTGTGGCTGTGGAACGGACGATTGACGGGCTGTCATGCCGTTTGAGGCAGCTGAACCTGCCGTAAGGGTATAAAGCTTTATCACGAGGGACATACTATACGGAGATATGTAGTCAATGGCGGTTGTGTAGGAGTAGTAACTATGCATTTACACTGTCCCATAAGACGCTGACCGTCGCGACATCTGTATTTTGTTCGCTAATATGCTTACACGTTGGAAATATATATGCATTAATAAAATCAAATAAACATGTTGGCACTATCTCGTCTTTTAATACAAGTAGAAAACGTATATAGTGTACGAGTTTTGTCAACGAAGGAGCCAATACAACATCCTTGTTCTTTGGTTTGGGTATTCATGATGCAAACATAAGTCACATATGCAAAATAAAAATAAAAAGTTGCATAATTTACCTAAAAAAACGTCAGAAGCTGTACCACCATCACACTGACACTTAAATTTGCAGATTGAAGCTGCCTCAGTTCTAACTATGCGGACAACGGCCTCAAAACGGTTTTATATTCCAAACCGAACGGCAGTAGAACATTCAACATCTTTCAGACCCATGAAACTGGCAAAACCTACATACGCGTGCGGTAAGCAGGACAAGATGAAACCATAGGAAAAACTTGCATATGTCATCGATTACAGGACAACATCCAACTAGATATCATTTAGATGCTCACAAAAATCCACGTCGTTGTGAAAAAGTGTTTCTACCACAATAATTCATCCCTTTTCACGTGCCACAACGTATGGCTGTTATGATGGAGCTCCAGCTTTGCACTAAAATAGGTTCATAGTGGCCGTATAGTTTCTGGGCGACAATATTTTTGCCATTTCATAATTCACGAGTCAGATTCTGAATCGAATGCAGCGACTTAGTAAAATGTTACGAATTGTTACATTGTTTGAACTTTCTCACGCACTTTTGCGAAGCATACTACATGAAAGACTAGCATCAGCCATACAAAAGCCGTGCCCATTTGATAGCGATGCCAGGCTTGCGGTGCTGGTTTCAACTGGAGAGAGCTCAGCCGGACTCAGGCCCGCGAAATCCTTACTTGACTCAACCGAAATAAAAGTCGGGCCACTGAGACTGACAGTTCTGGCAAACTCCGACGACACGTGCTGCCTTCAGTGGACTCGACTCGGCGTCCCTCGCTCCACGCCCGGCAGCCGAAGCCGGCACTGGCCCGACTCGGCGGCACCCCAGCTCTGCGCCGAGTGCCGTCAGCCGCCGTACCGCGAGATCACCACACCCCCATCACACAGCGTCCCCGCCGCTCCCCACCACATGGCATACTCTGTCCCTGACACGGTCCGCCCTGCTCAACACTCACCGGCAAAGCTCAGCAGCACACAGGCGCGGCCCCGAGTCCGCTGCCTGTCACTGGTTTCTCGTCACGGCGTTCTCGTCAGCAGCGTCGCCCGGCCGCAGAAAGCCGTCAAATCGTGTCCATCATGCATAGCGCCACACATTACGAACGGCGGCGGCAGTGCGGCGTCTCACCCATCAGGCTCAGACTTCACTTCCACTGCCGCGGCGCTGACACCAGACTCGGCGGGGGCGGCGGGCTGACTACCCTGCACGGCAGTCTCGCTGCCCCCCTCGGCAGCATGCCCTCCAGCGGCCGAGGTGCCGGCAGCATGCCCTCCAGCGGCGGAGGCCGGCCGCGCCGCGCCCAGCAGGCAGGACACAGCGTCCTTCATCGCGTGGTAGATGATGTTCTTAATCTGCAGCTTATCCTCGTGGTTCGTGTGCGTGTCGGACAGCGAGCGGAACTCCTGCGTCAGGTCGAAGCAGTGCCCGATGTTCTCCGGCGAGACGAAATCCTCGGCGACCTTGATGCACGAGTGGAGGTTTCGCACCTGGTGCGGCGCCCCGGCCGGGATGAAGACGGCGTCTCCGGCGCACTGGACGATCGGGTAGCCCTCGACACGGTACTCCTCGTACAGACGGCGCCGCAGCGGGCCGTCCAGGTACCAGCTCTGGTCGTGAATCGGGTCATGGTGCGGTTCCAGCTGGTCACCGCGCTCAATCGCCATCTGGAGGGGGAGGGGGAGGGGGGAAGGGAGGGAGAGCGGACATGTCACAGGAGAAATAGCGGAGCACTGGACTCGCAAGTCAGCAATCCACCACTAACGCATACATGTGCTCATGTGTTCACTGTTCATCAAACGAGGCAGCAGCTACTACAAGCATCCAGCTTAAGTGACAACATAACTACAATTAGTAGCCAATACCGTAACCTTACCCACATGATCCACCTTATATTAAGACCCACCTTATCTTGACTTGACCTCCCCAAAACAAAGTCAAGATATGAACCATTACAGTCCACTCTCTATCACGTTAACCCACACGACCACCACTACCCACCCAGTGACCCACCTTATTGAGCAGGTCCCTGATCTTGTCGGCGTCAGCGGCGTGGTAGATGTGCCACAGCGCGCCCGGCATCTCGTCTCTGACGCGCCTCTTGGTCAGCTGGTCACACCCGGCCTCGTCGATGGCCCGCAGCGCCTCCGCGTTGTCGGCGTCCCCGTCCGGTGGGATGCCCACGTGCACCATGATGTTGACAGCGTCCGACACGTCCAGGTGCAGGTTGGTCGACGCCTTGCTCGGGTGCAGCGCGCAGCCGTAGGCGATGTACATCTTGGGGCCGAGGTCGGGTCGCACGAAGCAGTCGGGCAGGCAGGAGGCCAGGTTCAGTCGGCCGTCGCGCCGCGTGTAGTCCGTCATCGGCAGCACCGACATCAGGTCGTTGAAGCGTCGCGGCATCATGTCGGCAAAGTCCTCACCGGGCGGCCAGTCTTTCAGCTTGAGGATCATCGGCTGACCCTTGTCGTCGCGCAGCCGGCGCGTCACGCTCTCGAAGCCGCCCCAGAAGTGGCGCATCGGCTGATTGGGCACGATGTTGCCCGTCCGGCAGTTGATGAGGTCGTTGCGGACGTCGCCAAAGTCACGGATGAACGCGTCGACCGACCAGAGCGAGCGGTCGAGGTCGCCGCCGATGCCGGAGCAGATCACCGGCTGGCCTCGCTTCCACTGGTCACGGAACAGACGCACGCTGTCCGCCGCGTCCGACTCGTGCAGACGCAGCAGCTTACCGTCGCAGAGCCACGAGTGCCGCACCGCCGGGTACAGCCGTGTCGACTCTCCCAGGGTCATGATTCGGATCGGCAGGCGCTCGCGGAGGCCTCGCTTGCTCGCGCAGCGGCGTACGAAGTGCTGGAGCGCCGCCGGGCCGGACGCCGTGTGGCTGGCCGGGGCGGCGGCGTGGCAGCGCGCCGACATCTTGTCCAGCACCTCGTCCAGCGAGTCGCCCATCGACCAGCCGCTGCGCTTCGGTCGCTCCAGCCGCTCCTTCTTGACAGTCTTCGGCTTGGCGTCGGCCTGAGTGCCCGGCACGAGGAGCCGGCGCAGGGCGAGCGAGCCGCCGCCCGCGTCGTCCCAGTCGTCCGAGTCATCGCTGTCGCTGTCATCCGAGGTGATCTTCGAAAGAGCCACGTCAGCCAGGAAGGAGAGCGGGGCGGCAGCTGGCTTCCCTGTCCGGTCTCCCCCCATCCCGCCTCCGCCCTCTGTCTTCACCGCAGCAGCGCCCAGGCCCGGCACAGTCTTCACTACGCTGTCAGCTGTGGGCGGCGACTTCGCCGCTGCCTCCCCGGCCTCCGCTTGAATCCTCTTAGCCACCTCACACTCGCAGCTGAGCGGCAAGCCAGCTTTCTGTCGCGCCTCGTGCACCTGGCGATTCAGCGTCTCCAGCGCGTCGCCGGCCACGATCTGCGTGAGCACCAGCTTGTCCTGCTGGTGGGGCTTGGCACCGCAGAGCAGCCAGCGGAACTGGTCGCGCTCCGCCAGCTGCTCGCCCCAGTCCTTGGCCGTGCCGTCGCGGCGACTCCGGTAGCAGTCGACGCAGACGGCGAACCCGCAGCGCGAACACACCCAGTGCACGTTGAAGAGCGTCGTCTCGCACACGTCGCACATCTCGCGACAGCCCTGCACGACGCGCTTCCACGCGACAGTCTTCTCCTCGCTCATGTGGCAGCGCCGGGCCGCCTCCTCCTCGCACACCAAGTCACAGAACTGATTGCCCACATGCGCCAGCAGGAACTTCGCGATCTCCGGTTCCATGGTGGGCGGGCCGTCAGGACTGGCGCGCCACAGCCGGTCACTCTCACTTCCGGCATCGCTGTACGGGTCGCAGAAGCCGGTGGCGGAGAGGTGACCGGTGCGCGTGTACCGCACCTTCCTGAACGCCGTGAAGCGGCAGTAGATGCCGGTCGGCTTGTTGTGCCGCTGCATGGGCACCGCTCGACACTCGCGGCAGCGCGGCAGCTTGGCCGCGATCTGACAACAGAAGTTCGTCTGCGCGAAGCTCTCGCCCGACTTCTTCAGCGCCATCACAGACGGCCGCTTGGGGTCGCCGGCGGGAGTCACGCCCGGCTTCTTGCGCGGTCGGCCCGGGCTGCGTTTGACGGCCGCCGCGGCTTTGGTAGCGGCGGCGGCGGCCCGCGGCGCCAGCACGCCGTTAGACTCGTCTGCGCCGTTGGTCGTCGAGTCGCCCTCGCCCGAGGAGCTGCTGTCCTGCACATCCTGCTCCTCAGACTCGGCCGGCGGCTCGTCGCCGTTCCGTCTGGCATCCTCCGCTGGTGGAGAGTCCGACGGTGAGGTGTTCATCTCCGGACTAGGCGTGTGGCTGGACCGCTCGCCGCTGGCGTCACTGGACATGGCTCCGTCAGTCGGCTCCTCTGCGGTCGCCAGTCGGCTCAGCCACGACTTCTTGCCTTTGTGAGTGGGACTGGCAGTGGCCTCAACTGCGGCGTCTGCGCGGACCGCAGTAGTGGCCGGTGTAGCTGTGAGAGCGGGGGTGGCAGCGGATGCGGCAGCGGGGGCAGCAGTGTGGGCAACAGCGAGGGGGGCAGCTGGGGCGGCAGCGGGGGCAGCGGCGGGGACAGTGGAGGCCGTAGCAGGAGGGGTGGCGTTGGTGTCCGTCGGGGCAGCGGTGGCTGCAGAGACGGGGCCGGCCGCAGGGATGGAGGCGGCAGCCGCAGCAGCAGAGGTGGCGTCAGAGGGGACCGTGTCGCCCGCAGCAGCCGGGGAAGCGAGGGCGGTACGGGCAGAGGTCGTGTCCGCTGCAGGGATAGCAGCAGCTGTCGCAGGAGCACTGGCAGGGGCGGTCACAAGAGCAGTGAGGGCAGCAGGAGCAGAGGCAGAGGAGGTCGCAAGAGCAGAAGCAGGGTCGGCTGCAGGCCGGGTGGCGGCGGTAGCAATGTCGCAGCCAGCCTCCGAGCGAGACCGCTTGGATGCCGGCTCTGTGCCTTCCGTAGCTGGCGGTGACGCCCGTTTGGCAGTCACTTCTCCCATCCCGCCGCTCCTGCCATCCCCCAGAGAAGCCGGCGGGTCTACTGGCCTATCCGCCCGCGACTCCACCGAGCCGCCCTGCCGATCGCGGTTGGCCCCGTTTTTCAGCTGACTGTCCAGCGGCGTTGGTCCGGTGGTGGCCACGGACGGCGGTCGGTCGACTATCTTAAGGTGTCCGTCGGCCGGCAGGGTCGCCGCCACCGCGGCCAGCGGGCTGGGCCGGGTACCGTCGCCGGCCGACCGCTCCACAGTCATCGGCGGCGGCGGCAGACGGCCGGAGCCACGCAGCGTCCGAATCGGGCCCGCTGCCTGTACACTCGTAGCCGCCGCAACTGCTGCTGCATGGTTAACATGCCCTGCCGAAAACAATGCAGCGTGAGCATTACCACGAAACAGCTGGCATGCGGTTACAAGCACAGACCATATGTACAGACTACAGCCAAACATACAATCATGTACGAGTCCACTGTCATGGTCGTTACACATCGGTGAGATCAATAACTTGGGCGTAACACTGAACACTACTACACCTACTTTAATGGCACACATCTGTGAACACAATCGGCTCAACCGTTGTATGAGTATTTGCGAGAAAAATATTTTGAACACATTTCACGCGGCACACGCCACGCGCAGCGGTAGCCATCCGCATGGGTCGGTACTGGTCTCAAACAGGGTACGTTGAATGGGGCTGCTTAGCAAAGAAGACCGCTTGTCAATCGGAAGAGATGTTTGCCGAAATATTAGCCTCTCAAAACCGTTGGCACGGGTTCAGCCGGGTCAAGTCGGGCCTTTCACACTCATATTTTTCCCATATGCACAAAAGGACGAGCGAGCGTCTTCGCGCTCACTCGTAATACATGGTGCACGGGGTGAAAATAAGCGACGATTGCATAGGTAACAAAACGATGGGCAATTACCATTAGTACTACCCATTTGTTGTACTGGCGGATTTTGCACACACAGCAGTGTCTGAAAGTGCGCAAATTGGTGGATAGCACTGCCGGTCTACAGGTTTGTAGAATACGGGTGTTTCCAACAGCCGCGATGGGAGTCAGCTATCACAGACAGTTCCAGTGATAGTCCCGTCCTTAACATGGGCCCAAGCTTACCACAGGCCCAGTCTTACCAAGTGCCATGAATGGGATATAGAGCAAGTACGGCATGCGGTGAATGCCGCGGGCGCCGTAGATGCGATTGCCCGGTAGTCTGCCTACGTAGCGAGTTCGCCGTTTTCCTACCTGACATGGTCGGCTGCCGGTGGACGGCGGGCAGACGGGCGGATGCCGGTGCCGTCACCGGCGTCACCTGAACAACACCGTCCGGCGATGGCGGAATGCCGGCAGTCCTAGCACATCCCACACGGACCTGCAACATCCCAGACGGACCTGCCACATCCCACACGGACCTGCAACATCCCACACGGACCTGCAACATCCCACACGGACCTGCCACATCCCACACGGACCTGCCACATCCCACACGGACCTGCGATACAACACAGACACACACACACAGTGGGATACCGACGGTCCTGGCGCATCCCAAACGGACCTGCGATACAACACAGACACACAGCGAGGCGGTACTCAGCGCCACGGTCTACTGCTGAGGACTCTTACTGGGACCAGAGGAGTGGTCACAAGCCACTGCACTACCGACGGGCAGACATTACACAAGGTAATTATGCATTTTTCTTTTCTTTTCTTTGGTAACGTATCACATACGTGTTGAGCTTTTATCAACAGTATTATTTTTTATGTGATTGACCCTTGCTGTTAAAGGTGCACTTATCCATGAATAGGAGCATTTCCGTAATTACCAATAAACATGTATTAACCCGCGCGGCGCAGGGGGGTAATTTTGCCCCCCCCCCCTCCCGGATTTTGTCGATAACTCAAAAACCGTTCTAGATATCGACTTCAAACTTACTATACCCCATCTTGCATTAATTTGACATCTTGTAAGAAAATTTGGACAAAATCGATTAAATACTTTTTAAGCAAATGGCGTTTTGATGACGTCATGTCATTCAAGTTTTGATGAAAAAACTATAAATGTTTGAAAAATCATAGAAAATCGTGTGTAAGCGCAATTTGCGAACCAAAAACGCCAAAAGATAGGTAATTAGATTGTCTAAAGGTACAGCATGGCCATCTTGGTTTTTCAAAACGAGTTTTTTACCTCCAAAATATCAAAAAACTATTTTTGTTTTTTAAAACAAGTTTTCAAAAAAAAAAATCTTAGGCTATTAAAAAAACCCTGAATATATGTAAGAGAGTTACGCAGAAACAATACACACACCAAATTTAAAAGCAATATCTCTTATTTTGACTGAGTTATAGCTCCTTGAGTGTAATTGACAGATGTCATTTTTGAAAATCTCGTTTTTTTTTGCTTTGTTTGACAAGATGCGAATAAAACAATGACAGTACTGTTCCTTTGAGGCGAAATAGGTCTAAAAAAATCTAACTTATGTTGAATTTAGTGGATTTCAAAATTTGACCTCAAATGACCCGAGTTTCACCTAAATTTCGCCTAAGGGTCAATTTATGGGTCAGAATGTAAAATGAGTACTAGTACTCAGACGAACACCATTGACCGGGGGAGGCAAAAAGTTATCTCGTTATCTCCGGAATCAAACGTCGCAGCGAGACGCGCAATGCGGCAATCGAAAGGCCTCGACGAGACGCATCTAGAACATACTTTATTTTTTAAGTTGAGGTCACATGTCGGATCAGGGTCAGGTCAAAGGTAAAAGATGAGACTTTGGAGTTTATCACCTATGCTTTCCATTCAAAGACTTGGATTGCGACCATGATCACTCTAAGTGTTCCTAATGGTATCAGAAGCATCATTTATTTATGCAAAAACCGGGATTATCGACAGATTTCAAGGTCAAAGTCAGGTCACAAAAGGTCTATCACATTGTTTTCTAGTAAGTCATACAAAGCATGTTTCATATGCCATTTTACAAGTCTAATTCACTTATGATCACCATTTGACCATAACAACGTATTTAAGTTAGGCTTAGGTGACATTCAGGTCAAGGTCAGGTCACATGAAGTCAAATTTTCAAAATGATAAATTTTAATTAGAAAGTTTATTTCTAAATCAGTTTTATCTCAGCATTACGATGGTGTTATTTGTTTTTCTGTATATGGTCTTAAAACACTCTAAAAAGCGTTTTCAAAATATGACGTCACTATTTACCGTACTTAGGGAGCAATAAGTTGGTCAAAAACAAAGATATCGGTTTGAAATTTTGGATGGGCATTTTTAATATGTGGCTGAATCATATATCTTCCGTTTATTTAATAGCTTTGAAATTTTTGTTTTGTGACCATTTTTTCAAAAAAATCAAAATTTTGAAATTTTGGGGTTCAAAATCCAAAGTTTTCCAAAAACAGAGAGACATTTTGTAGCCCTTGCAATTTAAAATGCTCTGCTTTTTTCGGATTGCAATTTAGTTTAAATTTGTTCCTTGTGTGGCCTGTCAAACATATGCTTGTTTTATCGTAAAAGTCGTGTGTAAAGACATCACTTAAATCCATATATCTAACAAATTGCTCATAATTTTTAGATTTTTGTTCACAAAAGATGTTAAATTGATGTAGGATAAGGTACCCAAAGTTTGAGCTCGATAGCGTTATTGCACTCTGAGTTATCTTGAATATTCGTCAGGGGGGGGGGGGCTATATTTGCCCCCCGGTCAAGCGCGGATTAATTTCGCATGCCTGCTAACATTCCGTTTGTATGGTCACGTGATATGACAGTATCCTGCTCATACGGTCACGTGACCAGCCATCCGTCTGGTATATCGTCACGTGATCTTCCAACATTCAATGGATATTCTCACGTCACCCGTCTCAGGAACCTGTTTATATGGACACCTAACCTATAAACAACCTGTTTAGGACCTGCCATTCTTAAGTGACCTACTAATATTTAGTTAATGATCACATGGTCGATCATCATCCGCCGTCTATGGTCACGTGACCTGGCAGCATCCTGTCTCTATAGCATGACACAGCGCTGCACTGCGTCACGTGACCGTGTAGTTCGTAGGGATAATAGCGTTGCAAAATAGTTGATAACTAACAAAAGTCTGTATTGACGAGCTTATGCAGCTATCAATGTAAAAATTATTGTTATGTCTAATATTCAAAGTTTAAGATACTTGTAATGATATTTAATGACAGCATTTGCTCAAATAGCTGCCGTTCAGGAAGGGAGCAGTTGTTGCTCCTAAGCTATTTGCCAATTAGTGCCTGGGTAAAATATAAATGAGATGCAGTAAACGCCGTTGATAACGCCCACCCTGGGACCGATTTACTTCGGATGTAACCGATGAACGCTGTATCCGAACTTTTAATTTGTCCTAACAAATAACCGAACCAGACAAATGCTTGTCAGGTGACGTATTTATTTGTCACAACATCATTTCTCACGCAAAAACTCGTGCACGAACGTTAAGATTCCCTGTATTTTTTAAACTCATTTTGTAAAGGCCATGTTCCTTCCAATTGAATGAATGAATGAATGAATGAATGAATGAATGAATGAATGAGCGTCTCCGCTTTAGAAGGTGTCTGCTCCGGTTCGTCCTGTGACTCAGATCTGCTGCCCACTTCGCCTGTAAACGTGTGGAGCCGAAAGAAATGGGCGAAACGTTGGCCTAGTGTGCGCTGAACTGGGCGCTGTAACCTAAGTGTGGAAAGTGTGGGAGTAATCATGTGCACTGGATGAAGTTTTTGTGGTCACGGCTCATGTTTTTCGTATAATCCTTGACAACTAAGCCTCGCAAGACAATAGGTTGCATGTTTTATTGATTAAAACACAATAGTAGAATACTTGACGCAAACAAAGATAATTAGTTGGTAGCTTTGAGTTATGGGATTCGAATTCGAAAATGACTGCCATAATCGAGATTGACGAGTCGAGAATCTTCTTACTCTAAAATCATATCGTCATGATTCAAACGCTATTCGGTAGTGATTAGCAATGCCAATTTCAATTACTGAACACATCTTTAGACGTCTTGCTGGTGACACGCCAGCAATCTGCTGGTGACGTCTTGCTGGTGACACGTTAAAATTATTACAATTGTGACATTTGGTGATATTTGACTTGTATGACCTCGTACGAGCTTCAAGATATTGACTAAATCGAAGGTAACCAAACTTTAAATAATATTTTACCATGAATGCACCTAGGTATACTGTAAGTTAAATTGTTCTAACGTAAATTGTTCTAAGTTAGCTTTAACACGCGCCCCGGTGGGCCTATGAAAGTTACACGCCCTGGAGGAGAGAGGGCGGATTTACCCCCGCCTCCTATCTAAGCCAACACTCGATAGTTTTTTTAAAAATAAAAATGATTTCATTTTTAAGGTAAGGTCAATATTAAGATCACAAGAGGTCAAAAGGGTCATTTTTTATTGATTCCCATATATTTTGGAAAATATGTAAGGTATAAACAAACGGCAAAAAGCAATCAACAGTGTTTAAAATTTTCTAGCGTGTTAAGAGTTCGAATTTGACCTCAATTTAATAGTTTAGGTTCCAGAGGTCCGACAAATTACATTGCTTTTTTTAGCGGAATCATTTTTACTCATAACATTTGTTTGGTATCAAAGACAACACAGCATAGTTTATACCGGGGGGGTCCAAAGTTATCTGGCAGCATGGGCGTGACTTTCACTGCCGGCCCATAGGGTTACGTGTTAAATCGC
>JARBER010029553.1:0-12454 GCA_030265075.1 Balanus glandula | reverse complement strand
ATAATTGGCCATCTCCTTCATAGAAAAAAAGACCTGTCCCAGTTCTCCTGCGTCCCAGTTCTCCCCACTCTCCCCTAACCTAGCCAAATAAGGCTCCAAAGTTAAGGTGGCCGTCATGCCCCACTCTCCCCTACACATTTTTGGCTTGTTTTTGACGAGCATTGGCGAGGACATGCTCAAACATGCCGGTAGCGTGTTTTATCATCATGTAGAAAATCGTTCTTCACTACGTCTGTATTTCTCTCTGCCTCGTCACCGTCACGCCCCCGCCGGTCGCCGTCTGCAGACTGCCGCGACCTGGCTCGCCGCGCCGCCGCTGGCAGAGACAAAGGGGTCATCCGACCCCACTGAACCACTGGGTCCAAGGCTACTGCCGGCGGCGGTGCGTCAGAGACGCCGGCCCGACAATGAAATCGTTTTTATTTGTCGAATGAACAGTTGAACGGTGTTCACTGTTCATGCGTCTTTACTTCTATGAAGCTTGGAAAAAAAACAGTTTAACGACAGTTTCTGATGTTTTTATGCTTCAAAAAGCAAAGGTTCTTGGCTCACAAATGCGAGTGATGATTAAGTCTTGCTTGTATGTCACTGAAAGGAAGGAAGATGGGCTAAAGCAATGCAATATAAACGTCAGACGTACCCACATCTAATGTATTTTCAGTCCAGTTTTTATCAGTGTAAGATAGCTCGATACATTTTCCCAGGAATGAGTTATAATTTTCACTGTTATTTTGCCCCCGAGTACTATGAAAAAGGTAATTTTTGTCCTCGACCTCATCCATAAGGACAGAACACTTTACCAGTCACTAGCCCTGCGCCTGCAATTGGCTTCGATAAATAACTTGACCCCAACGTAAAAAGTCAAAAGAGCACCCACTACACAACACATTCACAACCACGCACAATTATACACAATGGCCTCGCCACCTTCCGAAAATTGGAGGGGGCGATACATCCTGAAGTTAATTATTTCCATTCAACGTCCATAGGCGAGTCAATTTCCGAAAATGTTTTAGCTTGACGCGTGTCTTTTAGGGAGACACGTTGCCCGTCTCCCGCTCATGATAACACAGTATTTATAGTGTACATTGTACATACACTACGGACTAAATCCATGTATACTGACTCTACACTACAAACATAGTGAGATTGCATTCTGAACGTGACTCTAAACTTCAGATTATAGACTGCATTTCCGGACAGTGGCTGTATAAAACAGAATTCGAATCTGTACCATGGCTCTTCACTAGACTGCACAAAGTGGACAGTGAATAGTGCATATCTGGAAGGTAGCTCTACTATATGTACGGCTGTATCACACATATCTGGTCGCTGCTCTTCTCTTCTGACTGTCCTGTGCCTGGCTCATCGCTTTACGCTACATATTATACATCTGGACCGTGGCTCTGCACTAAAAACGTATAGGTACAGCCCGTGGCTATTTTACAGACTGTACTTATGTCTAGAACGTGACTCGACTCTATACCAACAGACTAATGTTATGGGTCAATGTGTTAAACGGTAAGTGCTCTTTTCATGTTGAGCTTAATTTCTTTTCGGCCCATTGCAGCCACTCCAAAATTTAGAACAGCAGCTGAGCTTAAATCTGTAATGCACGTTTCGGGACGTCCACGCTGACGGCATATCAATATAGGTGGTCGAGTCGTATTTTGTTAAAGGGACATTGCCACCTTAACATTAGGTTTGAGTTGAGATAGCCATTTTCCATTGTCCATTGTCCATTGTCCATTGTCCATTGTCCATTGTCCATTGTCCATTGTCCGTCCCTGTAGCTCAGTTGGTAGAGCGCTGGGCTTGTGAACCAACCAGTAGTGAGAGCCCGGTTCGAGTCGCTTCGGCGCTCGGTATTTGCTCCAGACTGGGATGGCCTGCGGCCGGTGGCAGCGGCTGCACTGAAGGCCAGAACTGACGTCTGTGAGCTGGGCGGACCGTGTCCGGCTATGTGGCCACGTTAAACTTTCGCCTCTGAATTCTGCCGACTGCCCGTAATTTCCCGAACGGACGGTAGAGGTCAGGGCCTGCGCAACAATCTCTGCTTAGCACGGGCTCTGACTTCGTCAAGCCATCCATTAAAACCGTTCGGACTAAATTTATAAAAAAATACGTGCTGGCCTCTTAAAATAAGTATGGTATCAGTTAAAACAACCAAAATGGTCTCATTAAAAAGATATTCGTGTTTTACTTTTACATCTGTAAAACTTAAGCCCTTAGTGTATTGGTATTAGGGCTTAAGTACTGATGACGTCATCTCTGTCTAGCATATTTGTATTGTAGTCGACTTGGCCAGCAATATTGGCAGCAATTAACAGAGTGAAGGTTTTTTCCACTACCCAAACTTCCTTCGTTTTTCTTTGCTATGACGTCGCCAGACCAGATAATATAGCTTCGGTTTGTAAGAGTTTGAGTTTGTTTAGAAAATGAATGTGATATTCGTGATCAGCAGCATTCATTTCATATTTTTGCATAATGTGACTTACATTTGACGTTCTTTCAAAATGGTGTCAATGTCCCTTTAAATAGTTTTCTATTGTTTTGGGAGATTTTTAACAATGCACTTCAATGCTGATGCAATATTAATCATATATAATGAAAAACGTTGCTACTAGTGCCTCTAAAGCTGATTTCAAAACTGCCATAAGGGCACTATATTTTTAGCGGATCGTTAGGATATTCAGCAAAAGTAAGCAATTTTGGTTGAATTAGGTCAATTGAGGATTAACGAATGTGGCCCAAACTCTACACAACACCGTTTAAGACCATGCCAGATCGATTAGTGAACAATTCAACCAAATAGGTCTCATACACTTGGAGGATGGTATCGTTTGCTAAGTTTGTCTGCGTTTTAGACAGTCCTGGATATAATTGAATTATATCACGGTATATATGTGTTTACTAGTTTAACTTCAGTGCAAGGGGTCTCAGATAACCACTTGTTGCGACGCACTGCGCATCCATCGCTTGTTCCACCACTAGATCCTCCAGCACATCGAATAACAGGTGCCGTGTCTTGTCGATCGCTCCCCGGCCGAGCCTTCCGTAGCGGGGCGCAGTCAGCTGGCGCGGCGGATCGCTGTCAGCTGGCGCGAGGCTCAGCTGACTGCGGGAAGAGGGACGGCGTGACGCGTGCGCCAGGCTTTTATCAACCCCTGACAGTAAAATGGCGTACAATGGTCACCTCGTGGTATTAAAGTGAAACGAGCCTCTAGTGTAGGTTCTTATTGCTAGGGGCGAGTCTTGTGTTGTCAGTGTTGTTTCAGCTGAAGAGGATCACAGCGTGCTGCGCTTTTGTGAGTACGACCGTAATTTCTGGTCGAACACCCTACCGCGCAAAGACGCCATTACTATACCGCTGTTTGTGCAGCCATTTCTTATCTCAGTAACAGCTGAACCGATTTGCTCGCCGTAAGGACCAATCGATTCAGTATATACGATTTACATCAGCCATCCCGAAGCTCGTTAACCTTGCTCATTTCAGTGACCTCGAAAAAATATTTGGACATTGCAGTCACTTCGATCTCAGCAACGGCTGAACTGATTTGCTCGCCGTAAGCGCCAGTAGATTCAGCGCATACCAGTGCATACCAGTCATTCTGTAGCTCCTGACCCTAGATTATCTAAGACCTAGGTTGACCTTGAAAAGAAATGTAAAACCAAACATACGGGCACATTGCAGGCATTTCTAATCTTAGCAATGGCTGAACCGATTTGCTCGTCATGAGCACCAATCGGTTCAGTGCACGGGCGGAGTTTCTTATTCAAATGGTGGGGCGACCGCCCCACCAACTTTGAGTTTGGCCCCACCAACTTTGTGTTTTGCCACACCAACATTTGTCAGATCCGGTTCTTCTCTGGCATTAAAATAGTAATTTTTCACCTAAACCTTGAAAAAATAATAGATCTCAAGACTTTCTGTAATTAAAATGGCCCATTTTCATCATTTATAAGCTATCTCAATATGACATTTTGCCCCACCAACTTTTTCTTGAAAGCTCCACCCATGCAATGACCCCGTATTTAGCTACTGCGATTTACTAAAGTAATGCTACCATTTCTGGCGCAGGTTTTTCATTTACGGCTTTCTCCGAGCCGGTGGGACGCGTGATATCTAAGGCCCGGTTCACAATGATTTCTAAAAGAAGTAAAAATACCGACGGATCTGCCATTTTACCAATTTTAACATGTAGAAAAGTGACAGGCTGGAGGATCTGTCAATACGATAACGTCAACCAAATCTCACTGTAAACCTTGCCTTTAGTAATCATATCTATTCTCAATCTTGATTTTTGAACGAAGGCCTTTGAATTTGAAAAGCTTCAGCATCTCAAGTTCTGTAACTTACGACACCATTGTAAACATTTACTGATTTTTGATACTATTGAGAGAAAATCAAATGTTTGAACAAGCTAGAAATGGTGTCTGTCTCGATAAGTACCCTGTGCATTTGGCATGCAGGGATGGTGATGTGCAAAGTTTAACTAAATTTGTTGGATTGAGGCAAGATAAAAGTTACTTGGTTGAAGAAGATGATTTTTACCATTGGACACCCCTTCATTTTGCAAGTTTTTTTGGACAGGTATGGTATACACATTCTTAAAGTTCTATTAAAGTTGAGTTTGCAAAAGCAATATTGATATGTAATACAACAAATAAAGATTAAAGGACATGTGCAAATAACAGATTGCTATTAGACTAAATGTGTAACTTAAATGTGTATCACCACTGTTTCTGTTCCCTCGTCAGTTGCCGAACTTGATCATTGTAGAAATTCTACCTATGCCCTCAAAATTGAGAATTGAGGCTTTCCAATCCCTATTCCCTCAGCTTATTTGTTTTGCTATGTTATGTTATATTAAGCATATTATGAAGTATTGCTATTGCTACAGCTACCTGTGTAGTAATTATTATCCTACCTATCCTGGACCACTAACTATGTTTTTGCTCTACTCACATTGCTACTGAAGTACTGAGATGGCTGTGTGTTTCAGCTGCCAGCACTGATAGCGCTGCGAGAGACGGGCATCAGTGTGGACCTCACCACGGCCAAGTTTCAGCAGACCGCTGCCCATATTGCTGCATTTGCAGGAGCAGACCACTGTCTCAAGTACCTAGTGCACTTTGGGTGCAATGTTAATAAACAGGTATGATAACACTGCTGGACAGAACTATTTAAATGTGTCTATTTGTTTTATTGTCTTAGTATTACATTTTCAAGAATATTTGAGAAAAAAAAAAGTTTGTTGAACTATGTTTGTAAGCTGCAATATGTATTGTAGTGTCTTTGTTTATGTGGGTTTTTATATGTTTGATGACATGTATTTTGTTTGATGCAGCTTACTTACTCTGGAACATCAATGTAATGCATCCAAGTGCATGTTTTATTTCGTTTTAGATGCATTTTGCCTGTATACGAAATTGTATTTATAACATATATTCTATCACTTAACAGGTTTCCATGTTTATTCCATGGTTACCTTAGTCAGTCTGCCAGTACAAGACCTAAAACTTACATAACTAACCTCCTTCTGTAGACGGATGGCTGTTCTGTGTCTCGGGGCAGACTGAGTCCATTCGTCACTGTGACACCTGCAGTGACCCTGTCTGACTGTACTCACGTGTGCCGGCTCGCAGGACTACCTGGGTGAGACCCCGCTGCACAAGGCGGCTCGGTCCGGCTCGGTGTCGTGCGGCCGCGTACTGACCGCGGACGGCGGCGCGCTGCCTCTCGTGCTCAACACCAGCGGTCAGACCCCGGCCGGCCTGGCCGCCGCCTGTGGTCATACCGAGATGGCCGCCCGCCTGGCCGACTACGAGCGGAACGCCGGGCCGCAGACCTCAGGTCAGACACAGACAGGCAGATGACAGGGCAGTCAGACCCGGGGGCGGGGATGATAGGGCAGTCAGACCCGGGGGCGGGAGACCACAGGTCAGTCAGGCCTGGGATGGCAGACGACAGGTCAGTCAGACCCGGGACGACAGGTCAGTCAGAGCCGGGACGGCAGGTCAGTCAGACCCGGGGGCAGCAGATGACGGGTCAGTCAGACCTGGGGGCGGGGACAAGTCAGTCAGACTTGGGGACTGCAGACGTCAGGTCAGTCAGACCTGGGAAACCCAGACGACAGGTCAGTTAGACCCGGGACGAAAGACGACAGGTCGGTCAGACCTGGGGGCGGCAGACCACAGGTCAGTCAGACCTGGGGAGGACAGACGGCAGTTCAGTCAGACCCGGGGCAGCAGGTCAGTCAGACCCGGGGACTGCAGACCACAGGTCAGTCACACCCGGGGACTGAAGACCACAGGTCAGTTAGACCCGGGACGACAGACGACAGGTCGGTCAGACCTGGGGGCGGGGACAAGTCAGTCAGACCTGGGAACCGCAGACGACAGGTCCGTCAGACCCGAGAAGGCTGAAAGACCATGTGTTCTCAGGTTGGGTCATAATCTTAAACATGATAACTCAAGACTAAGGAGCTATTTACCAAACAGTTATCACATACACTAAGCGTGTAATACATATGCACTGAAACAGAAACAGGTACAGAAACGTGTTCTGTGACCTATCTGATGACAACATTAATGTTGGTTTGCAATCCATAGTATTTTGATTTGCTCTACACTAATCATGTACCTCGAGTACGTTATATACCTATCTTGCGCTTGCGCAGTTTCTCTTGATGAGTATTACTTTATTGTCCACTCTACCGAGTCAGCTCCGTCACCACTATTCCTCTCTGTGTGTTGCAGTAGATGGCGCTGCGGTCGGACCTGCCCAGATGGCGCCCCAGGTCGGTGGTGCCCGTCTGCCGGCGCTGAACGGCGGCCTGGTACCGGAGCGACCCGCCGCCGCTGACGGTCCCTGGTGCTACCAGCCGCCGCCCCGCCCCTCCGCCATCCCCCAGCCGGGTCAGATGGACACGGACGGCGGCGGAAGTGCGTCGGAGGGGGCGGTAGAACCCGGTCATTTCGTCGTACGTCACCAGACCGGCGAGCTCCCGCGGCCGGCTCACCAGAACAGCATGCTGTTCAGCGTCAGTGTCGGCGACCGAGGCGGCGGGGAGCTCGGCGCCAGTTGGCATAGCAACGGTCACCTCGGCGGCAGTTGGCATGGCAACGGCTTCGGCAAGCGCAGCAGCGAAGAGGTGTTCTGTGAAGATATAAAAAGGAGGCGGCTGCTAGGTGAGGAAGCGCAAGGTCATAGATACTAGGTAAACCCGTCAGGGGATAGGCAACAAATAGTGAAACGTCACGGGCACGGAGCGTCTGCAGCTCCCTATCCAAATAGTGTTAAATCGGCGTACTTTCGTGTCCCATCCTTGGAATACCTTAGGTGCCACATATATAAATTGGGTACTACATGATAGATTGTGGAGTTCTCTACAGCTCACTTTGTTGTCATTCTATCAACAATCGTCACGGTGAGCCACCAAGTGATGTCTAAGCGAGGCATGTACAAAGTGGTCGGTGCATGCCCATATAAGTAGATTAACGTCTATATCCCTAGCTCAGAAATAACAATATGCAAAGTCTTCACCGCCCTGTCGTGTATTTCATTGCAGACTATGCGGGCGGGGACGCTGCGCGGTCTGTGCCGACCCAGCTGGGGATGACGACCCCTGGCCTGAGGGGTCCGACGGGCCCGTGTGGACGGGGATAGGAACATCACATCACACCGCACCACACCGGCGCTGAGCACCAGGTGAGGTCAGCGGTCACACCAGATCCGCTCTGAGCTGGAGGTCGGGTGAATGGAATGGTGGTGTTCAGAAGGCCTTTATTAAACGGGTTTGTTATTCTTAGTGGCCCGCACAAACCAGCGATTTTTGTAGGAGCAAAATCTTTTTCGTGATCTTTTGGACTTGTTTATTTAGATGGTCGTTAAGTTGGCGTGTGTAAGCAGTATTGTGTCGTTTGCTTATCTATATTATTGCCGATATTAGCACATCGGATATATTGTATAAGGAATTGTATTCGAAATGCGATATGACCGCATTCTATTATATTTCCATTGCGTTTGTTTTGCATTGCACCTAGAAGGCTATGATTGTATTTCAAAAAGTTGTGTCACAAATCACTGACGACAAACCTGAATATTCCGCAGTTGCTGGCGTGGTCGCGTTCCGTTCCGTGGACTTAGTTCTGCGATCGGCCGCTAGTGGCGCCACCGCTGCGCCTAATTCGCCGCACCCACCGCGGGGCAGCGCCACCGTCCAAGTCCAGCTCTCGAGACTCGCGCCAGACTCACAGCTGAACAAGCAGCTGGTGTGGCAAATCAGTGTCCAAGGGTAAGAAGATTCGATCACTAGTGTTGCTGTTCATTCATGAAACCATGGGGTGATTGAGGCAGCGTACTGTTATAGAGCGGCCTGTTTGATTTGCGGCCGTTTCTCCTCTGTGAGGAGTGTTACGGCAGTGTGTCAGTGCCTTTTGGTGACCCTCACAGGGCTGTTGGTCGTTCTGTCGGTGACGAGGATGTGTCAATGGTCATGCGGTCATGACACCACCACCTTGAGCAGACAGCAGTTACTTGTAAACCAGCCCGAGGCGTAACGGGGTAATTCGTAGTTCAAATAAGATAGTATTGCAACGATGAAAAGACAGTTCAAATCGGTGGATAGGGTGGCGATGAAAACGCAGTTCAAATAGATAGTAGGGTAACGATGTAGAACAGTGCAAATGAGGACGTCAGTAATGCAAGACAGTTGTGTCATGTTGTTGGAGCTGTTGTGGCGTCGTGTTTGTGTAACCGCCCCGAGAGACGATGACGGCGAACTTCGCGTGGTCGATATGTTTGGCTCTCGCGGTAGACCCGGTAAAGAATAGTGCTTGCTAGTTTCGCCAGTTGCTTACAGATGACGCGAGTGGCGGCGTCCAAGGTCATAGCACGCGGCAAAAGACTTTGGAGGCCTGTTGCGGAAAGCTTGCTTCGTGTACACTCGTGAAGCTTAGTGCAGCCTCTTGTAGTTTCGTGTAGGAGCTGGATTTGCTCGTAGTGCTGTATTGAAACATTGCAAAGTCGTTTAGCATCGTCACGTGATCCTCATGTTAATGTACAAAACCTTTCAGCATTGCAATCCTGATGGCGCTGACCTTTAAATAACACGTCAGCGCGCCCTCACCCGCCTCTTGTGAGGCTGTCTGGGCTAAACGGCGCTGCAAGTCGGTGACGGTAACCTCAGTTGTGTGTCGGAACGATATCAGAGTGTTAAGCATTCCAAATGGGGACATCTAAACGTCTAGGGCAGACGACAGGAGGCCAACGTTCACCACTACCATCGCTCCGTGTCATGGCGGCTAAACACTGCGGACGTATTATTGGTAGTGTCGGTACCGACCTGTCGTGGTATAGTACAGAACTTGGAACCAGTGCCCACGATACTTGAACACCCAACATGCCGTGGTAGGTATCATTGTAAGGTTCGCCGTGCTACTGATAGTGCACACAAGACAAGCTCGTATATGCAATTTCTGGACCTCAGCTCTATTTCTGACCTGATTCCTTTCGCCTTTGCCGTGTCGTTTTAGCCCGTTGTGTTTGTAATGGTCTGCTAAGCGATGTTTCCCGCTAATCAGTATCGAGTTTGTGAGTACTGGAACTGAAGATACAATATAGTCATACGTTGGATTGTATGATTCAAACGTAAGCTATTTGGTGTCATTTTGAAGGTCGTTAATTAATATTTTGAAAGATCGAAATGAAGTTGCAATATTCTTTACTGATCTGCTTTCATTTCTGAATATGAAAATTGCAACTACGTTGTTGTATGTATGCGTTGTAGCATACATGGCTTATTTTAATTCGACATTTGATTTTGGACGGGTTTCGCCGAGGACATGTGCGCTTACATAAATACTATTTCTTCATTAAAAATGGTACATCCTCAGATGCATTTATTTAATTTTGCTCATCCGGACCACCAGCAACCATTGCGAAGAGGACAAACCTTGTTTAGACCTAATACTTGCATCGTTCCGTGGTCACCCCTCGGTGTCTTAGAAACTTGCTTCGTATGACAGTGACATTGCACAGTTCATTTGGCGGACAATGACTACGTGTTTCGGCCGGCGTCATCGTGGTTCCTCTTTGGACCTGTGAGCTCAGTCGTCAAGGGCTACCTGCCTATCGTGCTCGTCATCCCACCGCACTGCGTTCATGTTCGTGTTCGTGTTCGTGTTACGATCCTGTTCCATGTCCAGCGGCAATGCTTGTTCTGTTACGTACTGCATTGATCATTCCGTACTTACTAGTACAGTATTACCGACGAAGATATGATGCGTTTGCGCTGTCGCTAGTGAACATTCTCAAACGCTGTTTAGTTGTGCTGTACCACTTGGTTGTGAACATATGATAAATAAACACGAATCTTGAAATTCATTAGCTGTGTACAAAACTGTTGTTCATCAAACCCAAGTAACTCATGTTATCCTGATATCAAACCTTGATAAAGTTCTTATTTCGCAGCGTTTGGCCTGCAGCGAAGTGAGTCATGCGCACGTTCGACGTCTAATATCGAGCTACCGTGAGATCGATATCAGCTGGCAAAATAATCACGTGTCTCGACGGGTTGATTTACCATGCTGACACTTGGAGATTTTAACTTGAAAGAAGCACCAAATGGTTACATCTTCGGCCTGGGTGACACTGGCAGAGTGACTGGTGATATGATTGTGTGGAAGGGTTTCTGTATGACAGACGACAGTTAGCCTGGTGTGACAATGTGCCTATGTGGAATGATGCCTGTGTGACAGCGTGCCTGTGTGACAATTCGCCTGTATGACATTGCGCCTATGTGACATAATGGCTGTGTGATAGCGTGCCTGTGTGACAGTGTGTCTGTGTGACAGTGCTTCTGTCATTGTGCCTTGTAGCCGTGTGAAGGTGTACCTGTGAGCCTGTATGCTAATGCAGCAGTCATAATTATACAATGCAAACATGCTGTTAATATTTTAAAACTTTGTTTTGTTTACTTTTGAAAGGCGCAGGGAACTGGTCTCAGAGCTGCAGAACTGGGAATTAGTTTGGGTGGTAGGTGAGGGGGGGGGGTAGGGCTCCGGTTTCAACCTAGAACAAAAATAGCTGGCTCTGATGAAAATTCCGTCTCCGGCTCGAAACTTTCCATTATGTATTGAAATATCATGCGCTTATTGAAGTCCGTCCAATGCCGGTGTTTCTGCAGTATCACATTATGAAATGACCCCGCCGGTTGATACCCACTCGGATGTCGCGGAGAGCGCTCCAGACGAGTGGCATCACACCTCTCTGCAAAAGCAGAATAATTATCAGTTGAGCGCAAAGTGGCCACACAGCCGTGACGTCCTTAGCCCCCTATAAGCAATGTAAAACAATGCCACCCTCGGCGACGAAAGTTCGTCATAGAGGAAGTCAGTGCAGACGCCAGGGTGGACGCGGCAGGGAGGCTCAGCGCTATGTCAATATGGTGACTCGCTCCCGGAGAAAGTCAACATGAGACGTCGGGTACAAGTAGTTTAGCCTGGTTGAACCTATATTACACTATTCATTACTTTTCCTATCTGGTTTAATTCTACATTTATTTTAAAGTTAGGACAATTGCTTGTTTTGGTTAAAAGTATGATCCTATAAAAACGTAGGTGTTTCGAAACCTGAGCGGCCCCGTTGGTCTGGCTGCAGAGCCAATGGCCCGCCGTCATCTCAGCCTCAGCCCTGTGGACGAGACATCCGCACTCCGCAGTCCCTATTCCTATCCATTTACGGAGACGTTAATCTGTAGATGTTAAAATCAAAATTTCTGGAAGTATTTGTTACGTCATATATTTAACTGCGCGTAAATTCGCATACGCAGTTTCGGAGGAACATTACAAAGAGCGTTATGTTAATGAAGATGTGATGAAGATTGCTGTGCAAATATTTGAGTTCGAGGAAGACTGTGAGAAAGATGTGAAAACATTATGATGGTTGAAATTTATGGGCGCACCGACTTCTGTGGTTATGCCGCGTTGCGGAGAATGGTATGCGGTGCGGATATTTACGCATGGTGATTTACGTTTGAGAATATGTGTCATGATGAAACGCAATGCGAGGTTCTATGACTCTGTCTGAGTCCGTACGTCGGTAGACAAACTACACGTCGCTGGACTACAGAGCAGCGGCGCAGCTTTAGTACCTACCCTCCCTCACAGCGATATTACCGCGCTAAAGCTCAAAATGTATCGACATATACACATAGGTAGGGGAGAACGGGATAAGATGAGCCATTTTTACTATTTTCCCTGTGACGCTCAAATGTAAGGCGAATTCAATAGTTTCTCCTACCAGTCTAGAAGCCACATCATTTGGCTACAAACTGTCGGCGAGCGTTTTATTTTACCTGCGGAAGCAAAGGCTGAATGGATATTTTAACCCGGCATTGGCTGGGGTCCCAGCCGAACACCATTGGCTGGGGGGGGGGGCGTTATTCGC
>JARBER010029442.1:0-12457 GCA_030265075.1 Balanus glandula | reverse complement strand
AAAACATGTTTCCGCCCTCGGAAGTTATTTTGCCGGCCTTAGAACACATTATTTCGTACTCAGAGCACAGCAAGCCGGCCTTAGAAAGCAGCCTACCATCCAAAGAGTGTATAATCATGGTGTAAACACTAAATATTTAGTATTTACACTATAACATCATGACGCTCTCAGACTCAGAAGACAAATTGTCACCCTCAGAAGGAATGTTGCCGCTCTCAGTATCCATTTCGCCACCATCTGAAGGCATCATGCCGCCCCAAGACTTCAGGGAGCATAATACCGCCCTCAGAATGCTTACCGTCTGTCACCCTCGAACGACATCTTTCCGCTCTCGAAAGGCCTTCCGAAGTCGACCGGCGTGGCTGGCCAAGGTCCGGTCATGACCAGCTGTGGCCGCAACACGTCACATCGTGTGCCAGACTCGAACCTTGCCGGGTCAAACTGGTGTTCCTGTTAAGTCCCGGTCAGAGACCAGGCTGGGAAAATTTGGAGCATACCATACAATTGTGTGAAACTACGGTAGCTCAGCTAGTAGACAGAGCTAGGTCTGCTAGGTAATGCACCGGTCGAGTGCACGGGCACCCCACGCCCCTAGGTAATAACGGAATTAGTTTACGTAAGAAGTTGGTAATAAGTTAGTAAACAAGTTCCATAAAACTTCTGAAAGACTTCTGTTTTAATTTCCCTTTGAGAGAGACTTGCTTCACCTGTTTAGTGTACATATTGGCGCCCCTCTGGGCTATGTCACCCCTGTCGCCGAGAATATATGACCCCCTCGGGTCAGAGGCCCCCCAGCCTAAGCAAACCTGGATCCGCCACTGGCGGGTGGTGACCCTATTATTGAAAGTTAGAGGTGAGAGCGTCTGCACCAAATAACTTGATATTTTGTGATACATATGCATCCGAATGCCGTGAAAGATCGATGGTAAAATGAGATCAGCCACGGCAGTTGCTAATGCTCGGAAGACGGAATGCAGGCATTCTTAGCCAGTTGGGTGGCGTCATCCTGCTCCTGGAAGCCGTTGAGAGGCCAGGACGACTGCACTTTCCAAGTAACTTGATACACACATGCATCTGATTGACTCGTCGGCGGTTAAATGAGGTTACAAGTTGGTATAAGAGGTGCGGAAAAATCCAAAATATTTGATCACAGCCTAGTTACGGCAACGACATGAGCTGGTGTGGCACAGCTTCAGTAACGGCGCTGCAACGCTAACTCTGTGGTGCTGGCCTGGCCAGTCACAGCTTCAGTCACGCCGTGAACAGTTCTGGTCACAGCGCTGGGACGCTGGGACCAGCGTTCCGCACATCCAGTTGCTATGACGCGGACAGTGATATCCCTGGATGGACCAGATGAGGTCTTGGACGTCGAAATTTTGGTCTGGAGGGGACCACATATTATTGTTCTAGAATCTCCCCTTATATTGGCAGGGAGACCATTCACCACTAGGTCGAGAACGATAAACGCTGGTTGGAAATTGAAAGAGATCATGAAGAAAGTTTAATTTTACATATTCTGTTGCTGGTCATTTGGAACCAGACCAGCGCAGTGCAGTGGCGCAATAAGAGCATCAATTGGGCGAGGGGAAGGGAGAAAACCTCTTGAGTACGGGCCTCCATCTACCATAGGGCCCGATAGAGCAAGGGCATGTTTTAACTTTTAAAAGGAGATAAAGACGTTTTAATTTTTTAGCAACAATGGCTATGTTGAAGTGCATATGCGTCTCCGAAACTCATGAGCAGTGTTTTTCTTTCACTATTTGCAGCTCGCCATATATGGCGCCGGTGTTTTAAATTTGTTAAACGCTGGGTAATGTCCCTGAAACGAATCGCCGATACTAAATTAACTGATCGGAGACGGAAAGCCTGAGCTTCCTATTTGCTGTATAGTGGCCGGCCCCCGGGGCCACTATAGTGTGACGTCACACACTGCAGTGTGATGTGATGCACCACCACTGCTGGGCGCCGCCACTGCGGAGTGTTGACAGATGTTGACACAGTGTTGACAGATACAGCGAGACAGTTCCGATTACAAATACATGTATGTCCTACCTGCGTGGTACGTATGTGCGTACACGTGCGGGTGGGCGTTTGGTTTGCGCTGATTCCTTATTTGTATCCAAGAGGCATTATTGAAACTGCATTTCCTACTTCGATGGTGACCTTGTGGAGCTTAAACATATGGAAGTAAATGCCGCCGTAGAATTGTGTTACCATGTGTCATGACATCTTAGATTCCAACAGGGGTGTCAAAGCGCTTCAACAGGCGCCAACTAAATCGGGTATCATGTAATTAGGTAATATAAATCAGGTTATCAGGTAAAACAGGTCCATTCTGACTCGAGCGGCTTCTTTTTGTCACTTTGGGTCGCGTATTCGATTTTAAATAGGTGAATCTTACTGATAATGGATATTTGAATGACACTTTTTGGACTAGCTCACTTTGATCACTGATTCTCGTGCCAACCCAGCCAGCACGCCGTGCATGCCGGCTAGAAGACTACGGGTCTAGTAACACTGCCAAGACACAGTACTAGACGCCTGGACTGGAAGACTACGGGTCTAGTAACCCAGCCAGTACACAATGCAGGGTACGACTGCAGCCAGCCCCGAGCGCCAGTCCTGAGTCGCGGCGGGGTGTCGGCTTCGCGACGCGTCGCTGACTGAATCCTATCGCCGCATCGTGGCTCCACAAAGGGAACGCGACCCCCGCCGTGGTCACGTGACCCGTCGGGCGTCGCCAGACGTGCGTTTGCCCGGGGGCGGCGTTACTTGTCAGCTGGCTTCGTCTGCGGACGGCCGTGAGCGCCCGAGGCGAGTGGTCGGGTCAGGGCCGGTTGGAGAAGGAAGATTGAGATGGACGGCAGAGCGCTTGTTCCCGTGGCCCAGACTTGGCGCTACAAGACCCAGCAGGCGCTCCTGTTGGCTGCTTAGAGGTTAGTCTGGCTGCCGTGGGATAATGGACTGATTGTGGACAGTGTGTTGTTTGAGGGCGTGGTGGGTCGTCTAACGGATACAATGTTGTTGTTACGTCTGAGCTGTCAAGGGTCTGACAAGCTCCATGATTTGTTCGTGTGTAATAAGCGTTGCGACTTCTGACGAATGTAAGGCCACTGTAAACAAACTGCAGTCATGTAGGGGTATTTTTGTGTTCGGAGAGAAAATGGGTCTGAAATCTGTGGTTAGTAGCAAAGGTTTCCTTTTGTCACTTAACTTCCAGCTCAGTACACAATTACAACTCCGAAAACCACTCAAGGCACAGTAATTTAAAGTCCATTTCCGCATGTAAGGACTGCGCCCCACTCGTTTCAGCTGAGCCGACTGTGCTGGCTAGCCGATAAGCCAGGAACATTCTGCGCAGTAATGGGTTACGGTCTTTTGCCTATCAAGTTCTCCCTTCCTGTTCACTGTGGTCACTGGCCCAGGGCAGTCGTCCGGTTTCTGCATGCAAATTCGAGCTGTGCAAATTTGCATGAACATTGATATTTTCTTATGACTAACAGCATACGGATCCTGGAGGATAGTAGTTTTAAATGAACTATTCTTTCTCATTATAGTTTCATTGAGTTAATACAAATAAATGTCATCGTGGTTATATATTAGCTAATACATTATAGTTACTATAATTTCTGAATTCGGTATGTGCCTATATAATCATTCATATTATTTACTTGGGGAATATTTAGCAATGAATCGTCATTCGCATGCGAGTTTATAGGCACACATTAAATGCAATCTTGTTTGCATCCGATTTCGCAATATAACGATGTTTCTGGCTTACCAAAGCGTATTTTGTGATAGTTGTCATACATGTTATTTTCTGCAGGTATACATTTTGCGTCAGAAAACAATACCAGCATGTCTATATAAGATACATATTAAACAACATGATTTATGCTCCTATTTGTTTGTTTGATAGCTTATTTATTTATGTTTTGATCCCCCTACAATACAGGTCATTCGTCCCATTACAGGGAAATGATATTAGCGCCGCTTTAGTCTACGGATCGGGAACCCATCCACTAACCGGCTGCCTGATATGTCACTGTAAATCATATTACATTTTGCTTTAAAAAGCTTGCAGCATTAATTTCATGGTAAAATTGATATGCTTTCCACGCCTTTAACAATCGTCATAATAGAAAACTACAATTTCCCTTTAACACCAGGAAATGCTGCAGAAGGCTGCAGCATGGGGCATGGAACTCCTGCTATGCACTCCTGCATGTTGCAGCGTGTGGTCGTCATCTCCTGCGTCGACGTGGTCACGGTCGCCTATCTCGCATCCTTCCGGTTGTTGTTGCTGGGTCCGGACTGGGCTGGCCGCGGCGCAGTGGGTCCGTGCCCGTCGAAGGAAGTCGGCACGACGCATGTGTGTGCTTGTGTGTTGGTGACTCATCCGCTGAGTGGATTTCTGAGAACGCAGCAAGGTCTAGGTGGCGCAGGAAGGTGACGTGGTTGGAGAACAGTCGAAGGGCACGCCTATCGGATGGTGAGCAAGGCGGAAGGGTTGGAGGGGCCGGGAGGGGATGGAGGAGTCGGGAGGGGATGGAGGAGCCAAGAGGGGATGCAGGGGTCGGAAGGGGATGTAGGAGTCGGGGGGAGGAGTCGGGAGGGGATGCAGGAGTCGGCGTTGAAGTTGAAATGTGCATTGGCTCAAATGGTGTTTGTATTCAGGTGAATGTTAAACTCTAATGGCCTGTGTTCGTCATTAATGAAATTCAATATATTCAATGCATACTCAAAAAATATATTAAAAAAGTGTAACTATTATATTTTGATAATCAATAGGCCTCACACTCATATAAGATGTTTTCGGTTTTCTCCTGGCTTCTAAACTCTTTATTTTCGCCTGTAAACAAGCCAGCAGCGGTTGCAGGACTGTATGTGAAAATGCTTTCAGAGCCGGCGCGATGAGACGATAGCGCTGTTTTCTGTTGTGTAACCCCGGCTGGCACGGCTTGGTCTCACCGTCTGAAGAACGTCGGCGGTTTTGCAGCGCTACTTGGTCAGACTAACGCAGCCACTCTATCTTTTCCACAATGTTGTGGCGCTGCCAAGTTCACTCGGCAACATTTCCCGTCAGCCGCTACAGCCGCCTATCTGTGGCGCCGCGCAATACAGGGGTACGGCAATGATTGACGACGCCGGCTATGGTGACACCGACGATGGTGATTCCGTCCAGGCCCAAGCGATCCCTTTAACTTGGCCTCCCTCGCCCGTCGCTTCGGTGCCGCCCCGGTATCGGTGCCGATACCTCTGCAGTTCTGCAAGGTCTCGGCCGCAGCTCGGCACGGCTGGCGCGGCTCTCTGCCCTGCGGCCAGAGAAACGGGAAGCTGGCGCCGCGTGTGGACAGATTCGGGCTAAGGCTGGCCGAACGGGCTCAGGGTCGCAACCGCAGACTGATTTTCCAGCCGCAAGGAATTCCGTTGCGTCGATGCTCGCGAGACCGATGGAAAGGTCGGTTTATTTTGGCCAGCGTCTACTTCGCTGCTGGGCGGGTGGCCGGAATTCGCTCCTCCTCCCCCCCCCCGCCATCGCCCCTCGCAGGCATGGCTTGGCTCCTTTCCTTCTACCCCCCTTCCCCCTCCTCCCCCAGACTCCCGATCTCCTCACATCTCACAGAAGGCCGGGGAGGCAGCTTTCGCGGCGATTTGGCACGCGGAGACCATTTCTGAGCTGAGAGAGCCACTTCAAAGGCAGGTAATGTTTGGATGTTTAGGAGGCGTGGTGAGAGAAGTGTTTGGGGAAGCTGGCGCTGATGGACGGTGGATATAATGCTGTAATCGAAATAATCGATTATAATAATAATAAACATATAAGTAGTTAACGGAATAATGAACATACAGAAGCTCATTTATATTTGTGATGTTTTTTGTCTTGGCAATCGTTGACTAGCCAATCAATTATGATGTATTAATTACTTGTATGCCTATATTGATGACAGTAGACTAGGTATGCTCTATGCAGCACATTTTGCATGGCTCCTTTGCTACATCTTATTTTCGGGAACCGTGCCAGTATAGCAGAATCATTTTCAGGACGAAAATTTAAGAACAAAAACACTGGTAGTTAACGATGCGTTTGATGCGGCTCACGCTACGATGTGTTAACTTTGACTTTGACTTAACTTTGACGGCTTCTGTCGGGCTGTGGAGCTGTTGATGGATGTCCAGGTGTTGATGGACAGCAGCGCCGCCGATGTGTTACCTAACTTTGACGGCTTCTGTCGCGCTGTTGAGCTAGCCAGCTGTTATTGGACAGCAGTGCCGCTGACATAACACTGTTGCTTATTATTTTGCCTTGTGTTCAATAGCCTGAGCCGATACCGGCTATGGCATGGACACAGCGATGACGCACGTGCAGTGTTGACCGCGCGTAATCAAGATGAGCAGCCGATGCTGTGGCGCCGATAGGGAACCAGGGGAGCGCGAGATTAATCAGCTGACGTCATACCGGGCCATACTAAAAAAAACGGCTGGGAATGGGACAGAAGCTGTCAGGCTATAGTGAAACGAATATCGTCTCAGCCACATATTGATTAGGCCGATTTCAAGCAGAGAGCAGGGAGTCAACTGACCTGACCCCGGTCTATACCCTATATCCATCGATAATGTTAAAAATCATCGGCAACGCTAAAAATAAAAAATCGTGGTCGACTTCGGGGGCATTTTTTCAGCACGCGCTTGTTGTTTAGTCCGGTCGTGCTGCTGCCACGTTCGCCGTGCCACTGCGCACAGACGGTGCCAAATGGGACGCTCGCGTGCCAACTTGGCTGTGTGCGTGCCTGACACTTTGTCGACGGGGCCAGTGATAAAACGGATAGGTGAATATCCACCTCCCGTGCCCTGATGATATGCGGTCAACGTTCACCTCCGTGATCTAATGATACGCGGGACAAGACTTCCGCCGTCGGGGGTCGTATTCTCTACACTATCCGAGGCACGTGCCCGTGGGGCGATGACGCCTCCGCCCGGCGATCCGGCCGCCGCTGAACGTCGGATCAGTTGTGGTTCTGACTGGATGTGGACGCCATGATCGGGTGCTCAATGTGTTCAGAGACCATCGGCGAGAGATAGAGCACTGGCGCGGCGCTGCCAGGCCAGTGACGCAGGACATGAGGTGAGACATTTGGCAGTGGAGAGATGCCTGGAGACGTGGGGGACTGGGGGAGGTATAGAGGTTAGATATTTGGCAGTGACGAGGTAGTTAAAGACGTGGATAGTGGGATGTGTGATAAGGAAGAAGTGTGGGCTGTGGCTGGGTAAGGGAAATGTCAGATCTGTCTGTTGTTGTATTTACTGCTGCATGATGGCGGGTTCCATTGGGCTGCAGAATGGAGGGAAATTCATCTGGTGTGTTGGATGAACGATTTTGTGTGAAGGTTTTATAAAATTAGCTGGATTTGTGCTACTCCTCACTGTGAAGTGGGCTGAGAGGATATGCGTTATTTTCTTAGGTTGGGTTGGGTTATTTTCCCAGATTTAGCCCTCAGATGGACAGTGCGCACAGTTGCTATTTGGTTTCCGAGCGGCCAAAACCATTTTGGCTGGATCAAATTTTGAATTCCGATATACTTTTTCTCATAAAGAAATGTCCATGAGTATGCAAATCAGCAGTCATCAGCACCCAAACGACTTTTGATAAAGTTGTTATGTTTTTCACCCAAGGGCTCTGAAAAGTCCACAAACATGGCTTATGGGCCAATAAGTCTGTCTGTTTTTTAAGTTGCCAGACATGGCAGAGTGAAGGGGTCGGTCCTGGATCTCTGTGTCATCTCAGTGACAGCTCATCTGTAGGTAATTTCAGTGACAAATTGTGCCACCATTTTTGTTCATAATTGGTTGCGTCTACCGGTTTTCAGATAACATTAAGCTTAAATTAGTCACATAAACGCATGTTTTTGCAGCCTTTTTACTGCGCTGTGAGCTACGGTAATAAATCCTAGACAATGTTAGTTCCTATCTGATATCCTATGTGATATTACATTTCATTGGCTTTCCAATGTGCATTGTGCATTGTACTTCTGTAGACCTGCGTTCAAAACTACCCGACTACAAATATATCTCCGATTGAATACATTTTTATGTAACAACCGGTACTTTCCTGTCAATTTAGCTAATCGGAGACGGTGAATAACATACCATGCATTGCACCAGTTTTCGGCTCAAAGCTGTCCGGGTCCGGCTTTGCCCGTGGCGGCCGCAGTCGATGTCTGACTGCGCATTGCACCATACGCTAACGCGGCTGATTCAGTAGTGCAGCTATGTTTGCCAAAGGGAATACGCTTGTCATTGTCTTCGGACATTACGAATGCTAAATGCTGAGCTTGTTGAATAATGATGTGACTCATAATAGCAAAGCAACCATGAGCGGATTCAGAGCGGGTGGTTTTGGTCAGTTACGGAAGGGGGGGGATTCAATCACCATAAGGAAATTTGCTTAAATTTTCTATTGGTTCAGAAAATGTGTAAAATTTGCACCGATTCGAGGTGGTTTGGGAGGGACATGGCCTCGTGCTTCTCCTGGATCTACTAATTACAACAACGTTGCAAGGAGTTTGTCATAAGGAATTTTCACTCCACAGGTCATGTTCAAATATGGCAAGGTTTTTGGTCAAAATCATAAGCACCTGCCTCGTTTGCATGTTGGGATATATAGTTGGTTTGGGAGAAAGACAGGGATAAAATCTGGCCCTCCAAGGATCGCGTTCCCAGCGGAACGACATTCAATACGTGACTGGGTCAGCTCCATAGCGCAGTGGTTTCTTTTCAGATTTAGCCCTAAAAAAGTCTGAAGGCATGCTTTTCTATAGTTTATTTTCGAAACGCAGATGGTCCGAAGTGCCTGCTGCAAAGAGTTTCCGATAGCTCAAATGCTAATTGAATGAAAATTAAATTCGCATTCAATTTTTACATGGGGACATTTACATTACTCGCACGTGATAGTTTAAATCATATACTTCGGACCGTGTGCCTTTTGAAAATAAATGGACTATAAATCCCAATTTTTGTATCACTGATTCCCATTGAAAATTTTATGCATTTTTTAAATATCACCATGTTTATCGATTCGGGAACCTTATGACACTGAATCGTGCGGTCAAAGAGGCATCTTCTGGGCAGAGCCAATGAGCTGGCATAATGAGTGATATTATAAAACATGAAAAATACGTGAAATTGGAATCCGGCAGCTTAAATAAGTTTTCTTACACCAAGCAGAGCCTGCAATCAATCTGTTTCAGGTCTCATAACTTGCAGGAGTTCGAATTTCCGGTTTTGTCGACTTCTTATATCACACATAAACTTCGTTGGATTTAATGGGATCTGAAGTAGAAAAACAACAATGAAAGCAACCAACGGGACAACAAAAACATACAGCCGTAGCAAGCACTTAGTTACTTTGGATAAATGCGTTGCTTTTGCCACTTCTTTTGCGTTTTTGTTTGTTATAGACACTCTAACATGGCCGAAGTGGACAGATATTTGCATTGTAGCCAGCGCGGGCGGGCGGACGGCCGACCCTCACCGCCCGGAAACTGCTAGGCAGGTTTCCTTCTCGCATCGAAAGGTCTAAAAACGGCCGTTTCGATTTTTGGAAAATATTGGTTTTGTCCTCAAAAAATTTAAAAACAGCATTTGTGAACTAGCTTGTATCAGTTAAAACTCACAATAACAACTAATATGTTCGACTCTGCGAGTCAAATGAAAGAACTAGCCTCTAAACGCCGACAAATTTGTGTCCGTGTGAAATACAAATCCACGTGTTTTGCCTTTTCCACGAATCTGCTTTTGATATACGAGATAATATGGCTGTAAGACACAAATATGAATGGTGTTCATAAAGGGTATGATTGTGGCTCTCTCCTTTGCTGATTTATAAATACGTCACAGTAGATTGTATATAGTAATTCCTAGATGATATTTGATGGAATACTAACTGTGCAGTGTGTAGTGTAGTGGAGTCGCACCAACCCTGAGGTTGTGCTGGTTGTTATCTCTGCTCGATGTGAAGGTATTGTTTGATCTCTATGTTTGCTCATCGAAAATCCACCTGCACTGCCGAACGGGGTGCACAGTGTGCGGCTTCAATCCCCGAACTCCAGTGCAGCTGCCTCCTATCGTTCGTCAGCAGCTGGCGGACTCCCGTGCTGGAGCAGAAAGCCGCAACTCTAATGTCTGAATAAATGGATGTTTATTCAGCCAGTACGGCTGCCCGCACAGGGCCGCAGTTCGACACCCTTGTGCATGACAGCATCCAGTCGAGGCGAGGCGCATGGGCCTCATCACTCATCACAGTCCAGGCGTCTAGAGTCGCAAAACTACGTCATGAACGCATCTGTTCTTAGAAAGTGCCTTCTAACCAGGGCACCACTGCACTGGGACTACAAGTTCCTTTAAAGGGACATTCCCGCCTTTTTGAAAGTTGTCAAATACATGTGGAATGCTCGTCTATGAAATCAATGCTGCTGATCATGATTATCACATTTCTGTCTCTAAAATACCTTAACTCTTACAAATTAAAGTTTTATTATCTGGTCTGGTGACGTCATACCAAAAACAAAACTGAGGAATTTCGGATAGCCAAGGAAATCCTCACTCTGCTAACTGCTGCCAATATTGCTGCTCAAGTCGACTACGGTACAAATAAGCTAAACACAGAATATGTCATCAGTACCCAAGCCCTAATACTTATACACAAGAAGCTTATTTTGACAGATGTCAAAGTTAAACTCGAATAACTCGAATATCGTATTTATTTGACCATTGTGATTGTTTCAACTGATTTTTTCTAAACTTTATTTGTATTTATCATAAGTGATATATGCTATAATTTCGACCCCCCCCCCCCTATCCCGCCTGGTCAATGGTAGCAAATTCAAAGCTCCTGTGGGGGTTGAGTTAACATGTACTCTGGAGACTTCAAAGTTATATCCAGTTTTTTGTTAGGTGCAGCATCGGCATAGCACCTTAAACTATGCTCTTGGACTGACTGCATATTGGTGCTGGTACGGAGTCTGCATCCATGCATTTAATTATGAGTCAGCACTGCCTGTAAAGATGCGTTGCGTAATTCCTAAAGCGGTTCAATGGCGCAGCTCTGAGGCAGTTTTGAGCGGCCGTACTTACTCCCTACCGCGCGTTCACCGGCCCCGCACAACGTCACGTAATGCCAGCCCCCGTCCACCAATCCCAGGATCCCTTCATCGTGACCTCACCCTGGGGGCAGATTTCCTTTACCCCGTTCGATCGTGTGTTAAAAGCACGAACTTTACCGAAGGATACCGACATAAGCTCAACACATAAAGCAAAACTCAGTTATCCCTCGGGTTCGGCTATTCTTATTGCTTGGTGAAATGCATCTAATTTGCTATCAATACGCGTATAAATATAAATTTTCAGAGGTTTAAGTCATGACTGTAAAACGAAGGGAAAGGGACGGCGATCGCTTTGTAAAGCATATACTGCCATATTAAAAATTATTGCTGC
The DNA here is from genome assembly GCA_030265075.1 of Balanus glandula. Classification (NCBI taxonomy): domain Eukaryota; kingdom Metazoa; phylum Arthropoda; class Thecostraca; order Balanomorpha; family Balanidae; genus Balanus; species Balanus glandula. Next base: position 967 of record JARBER010029442.1, on the reverse strand, counting down.
CAACCACTGCGTGCCGTCACGCTGGCTCCCGTTTCTCCCTAATGGGTAAACCTTATTAGTAAAGTTATCTTGCTTATTTGTTCATTTACCATCGTACCATATAGAGCTTCTAAATACGAATGTAAATATACAAAATGTCAAACAAAAATCAATAGATAACAGCAGACCCAGATTTGACCCAAAAATCAGGCCATTGCAGTAAGGGGTCGAGTTTGCATTGCTGTAATGCTATTGAGAGTTTTGCGGACGTAAAATATATCGCCCGAAAGTTGTGTTACATCGTTTAAATAAAACGTTTGTTTTTATCTTTTATATTAATACATATGAATACATTTTTGTCAGGTATTGGTCTGAATTAACCACATTTTTCAGCTACATAATTGTGTAGCACTTAAGAATCTCCGGTGTTGACGGTATTGCGGTTTAAACGTAATATATGGTCATATCTATATCACAAGTGTATTTCAGCACAGAAATATGAATATAAAATCTTATATTTTGCATGTATCATAGAAATGGTATATTTCTCTTAGAAATTACATTTATTTTATCTGTTTACGTCTAATAGGTTAGAATCAGTAGTTTGAATCGTAAAAGACGTCATAACACCATGAATTTGCATTGATGTTGCGATTAATTTTGCACTCACCACGCGCTAATGCATGAATCACACTGCATACGCTAGCCTGTTAATTTCTCTATACGTCTGTGTTTGTTGCATGCTGATCAGACTTTAAATTGCAAAATATTGACCTGGGATAGCATCCATGTTTCGCGATTTTGCAATAATGTTATGGTCCAAGTAACAGAGCCCACTGCGGTGCGAGTGGCACATTTTCACATATCTTGATCTGAGGTATTAGCTATGTAGTGGGTCAATAATTCGTTATTTAACCCGCGCTTGACCGGGGTCTCAGCCGAACACCATTGACCGGGGGGGCAAAAAGTGCCCCCCCTCGTTATCTCC